>JSYW01000765.1:0-49937 GCA_000787475.1 Lentinus polychrous | reverse complement strand
GAAGTGCAGGAAAAGACCGGCGCTTGTCTTACCGAGCCTCGCTTTATACCCCTACTCTCTCGATGGCTATGGGAGCTTCTCTAGTATACATAGGACACAGTAGACATTGTAAGAAAAAAATTACGAGAGGCATGGTGGTGGGGAAAGGTGTAAAAGTTGAATATGGATGCCGCCGCGACCTCTCCGCGACAGAGCCTCGGAGAAATGTTGCATTGCTGTTGCTGCGACTTCTCGCCCAACACTTCTCCCCATCCTCCTCAAAAAATCGTCAAAATACATACAGTGAGAGCTCCGAACCAGCGGACTTTTATCGGGAAAAAATGAGAGTGAAAGGGTGAGAGAGTTCTTTGAATACAAATCAAAATGTTGCATTACTTGTCCACTGATACTAGTAGGTGAGCCTGGTGAGGTAACATTTGCGAACATTTGCAGAGTCCAAACAGAACTGCCAGTATACCACGTCACTGACTAGAACTCTTCTCTGGCGCACAGTTGGAGATTGCCAAGCAAGCTTTGCACTCAGACAGCACGAGGTGATAATAGGATATTCTATTTCGTGAACTAGGGCCGATCCGCTGTATGATATACAAAGTGAGAATGACTGGCTAGCTAGTTTTTGCCCTCGAACATCTTCTTGATGGCGGTAGTGGAGTAAGACTTTGGCCGTTCGATAGCTGAAAAGATGAATGAGCGGAAGGCGGCAGAGAAGAGCGACTGAGCACATACGAGCACCGAGAGCACGATCCCAGATGAGCTGAGCAGCGACACCGAACGCACGGGAAACACCGAAGAGGACAGTGTAGTAGTTCATTTGGGTAAGGCCGTAGTAGCTGAGGAGGACACCAGAGTGGGCGTCCACATTAGGCCATGGGTTCTTGGCCTTTCCGGCCTGCACAACGATGTAAGCAATGGTGACCCAGATGACGGAGAATACCGACGCACCTCAAGCAAAATACCAGGGACAATGTTGTAGACCTGACCGACCAGCTTGAAGAGAGGGTCATCAGGGAGGTGCTTGAGAGCGAACTCTCGTTGAGCAGTGTAACGGGGATCGGTCTTGCGCAGCACTGCGTGGCCGTAACCGGGAACGACCTGACCACCCTTGAGCGTCGACCAGACGTACTCCTTGACAGCCTCATCAGAAGCATTCTCGCCGAGCTTGGATTGCATCTTGCGCAACCAAATGAGGACCTCCTGGTTAGCGAGGCCGTGGAGGGGACCGGCGAGACCGTTGAGGGAGGCAGCAAAGGCGAGGAAAGGATCTGAGAGAGCAGAACCGACAAGTTTGCCAGTGTGCGCAGAGACATTACCACCTTCGTGATCACTGAAATGGATGACTATGGAATACGTCCGTAAGATGGAGATATGGACGCACCTGTGGATGGTGATGTAAAGTCTCAAAAGCTCGACGAATTCATTACTCTCCGCGAAACCAAGCAGATTGGCCAAATTCCAAGAGTAATCCTTGGAAGGGTCGATAGCGGGGAGCTTGCCACCACCGTAGACGTTGCGGTAAATACGGCCGGCGATGTTGGGCAACTTGGCGATCCTGAGAGAACAACGTCAGGGTATCTAACAAATCTGGCGATATCAAACATACAAGTCCATGCAGTCCTCAAAGACGGGACCCCAGTACTCCTTCTTGGGGATGCCTTGTTGGTAGGCTTTTGCAAAAGTCGAGTCGTGGTTGAGCTGTGTGTGGTCTGAGTAGGTGACAACGAGGGAAGAGGGGGATACGTACAGCCGTCACGGCCAAACTGAATTGGCTCATGGGGTGGAGGGTAGGGGGACACCTGTCGAGAAGCTCCTCGACGAACTCGGGAATAGCAGCCCTAGCCGCCCAGTCTTTTGAAAGCGCGGTGACCTGCTCCTGGGTGGGGACCTCACCGGTGACGAGGAGCCAGAAGAGGGCCTCTGGCAGAGGCTCCTGGCCACCGGGGGCCTTGGGGAGGAGTTGTTGGCACTCTGGGATGGTCTTTCCACGGAAACGAATGCCCTCCTCTGTGTGAGTATGACGTCAGAGAGCAGTGACAATGCGAGAGGAAGAGGTGGACAGACCAGCATCGAGAACAGAGCCGTCCCAGATCAAAGCAGGCATGCCACGCATACCGCTGGCAAGGCCTATCAGAGTGCAGCTCGTGTGGTGTGCAGATGAAGACTTACCCATAGAGCTGATCGACGATGACGGGACCGAACGACTTTTTGCCATGTTCAGCGCGGACAGCCTTGACCTGGAAGGGGGGATGAGCGGGGAGAGTGTGTTTACGGTGAGTATGTCGCCTACCTGTTCAAGTTCGGCGGGGATGAGCTCTGCGAGTCGCTCCTTGAGGGTGGGCTGCTTTGCGGCTGATGACGCGAAGCGTGCAGAGCGAGCAGGGACAGCGCTGCGGGACTGTGGAGGACGTGATGAGCGACGAGAGGGAGGGGGAGGGGGATGAGCATACCTGTCTGGCAATCGAGCGGAGGAGGGCGGCCGACATGGCTTGCGACGAGGAGGAACGACGAGGACGAGAAAGAGAAAGATGAGCTCGGACGCTGACGGTCATCTCCTCTAAAATGTCTCCCAGCGCTCCCGTCACGTGTAGCGCGTCGGGTGGGCTCGCGTGGACAGACGCCCAGGAAGTGCTAGTGGTTCCAGTTCCATGTCGGTTCCGATCAACGCACGTGTCGCGCGTCATACTCGTACTCGCAGCGTCACCACTGCCAACGACGAACTCGCGGTGTTGCTCACCATGGCCGACGTCCGCGCCCTGCTGAAAGCCAAGCGGGAGGAGGCTCGCATAGAGCACCCCCTCGCCGCATACTCGTCCTCTGGCCAGCTCAGATGCATTGCCTGCGGCCTCGTCGTCAAACAGGCCGCCGCTTGGAACGGCCATGTGGGCAGCAAGACCCACCGAACAAATGTCGCGCGCATGAAGGAAGACGAACGGCAACGGCGCTCTCAGCCAAAACGCAAAGCAGATGACGATGACAATGATGTTGTCGACGCACCTCCCTCGCCCGCGCCCGACCCAAAGAAGAGGAAAGTCGAGCAATCTCCCCCCGCTGGCGGTTTCCCGGCCGACTTCTTCTCCGACCCCTCCAAGGCTCCCGTCCTCGGTGCCGGCGACGATGAAGACGATGAGGGGGAGGAGCAGAAACAAGACGCAAAGCAGTCCCAACCGCAGTCGGCCCCCACCACTATCGATCTAGAGTGGGAAAGATTCCAACAGGCCGTGCTTCACCCTCCAGACCCTACCGAGGCCTACCAACGGGCCACCATCTTTGCTGAGCCCGTCCCCGCCTCGGACGTCCCTCAAGGATTTCCCCCGCGCGCGCAAGATGCCGCCGAGCCCGAGCAGGAGGAGGAGGAGGAGGAGGGATTGGATGAGGAGCAGCTCAGGCAGAAAAGGGAGCGCGATGAACGGGAGCTGATCATGGACAGGCTGCTGGAGGAAGAGAGAGCTCAGGAGGAGGCGGATGCAAAGGTAGTTCTGCTCAAAAATAAACTCGATGCTCTCAAACGAAAGCGGGAGGCCGCCAAAGCCGCAAAGGCCAACAAGGGTTCATAATCTTGATCCTACACTACCGGCAAGTATCTAGCACTGCATATACTACCGTCCATTAATCCTCCTCGTCCCCAGCCTTCCTCCACCCCATCCACGACGTCCAATCCATCCCTTGCTTGTGGAACATCATCAGCCCGAGCACGACAGGCAGGTACCACAGACAGTGGTGCCACAGTGACCTCGCCTGCTTCTCTCCTCCTTTCCTCCAAAATGCCCAGGCCGCCTGGCCTAGTATCGCATTTGGTACCAGACTAGTCAATGCAAACATCCACGTCGTCAGTCCAGACAGCGGGACAAGCACAGAGCATATTCCGGTCATCAACGCAGCGTGTCGGAGTGAGACCAGCGCGTTTTTCTCGGGTGCGAGCACAGACAGCATGTGGTATCCTGCTTGCGCATACGACCCGCGAAGGAGATGCGAGAGAGAGTTGAAGTGCGGGAACTGCCAACTGTACAGTAGCATGGCCAGTGCAAATACAGACAGTGGATTGTCTACCCACATGAGATCAACCGGGGTCGAACTGAGAAATGAAGGTAGGAAGGTGTGAATGGGGTAGTCGGCCGAAGGGAGTAGCTGACCGCCGCAAGCCGTCCATCCCATGATCGGAGGGATGGCACCCACCACGGCCCCTACCCATGTGTTTGAGATGCTGGTACGCTTCAAGTACGTGTATGCTCCGGCATAGAGTGCGATATTGGCCGCTCCGAGAAGAGCCGTGGTTGGATTCACCATCGTCCAAAGAATGGCGGGTCCTGCGACGCCCGTCACAAGCGCAAAACCTGCGGCATGAACCGGGCTGATTGCCTTTCGCACAAGGGGTCTGTTGCGGGTCCGAGTCATCTGAGCATCGAGTGGGACCTCTTGCATTTGGTTGAGTGTATTAGCGGAAGCGGAGCATAGTGCGGTGCCAATCGCGGTAGATAGCAGCACGGGCACGGTAGTGGGAAGTGGAGAGAGAGCAACGCCAGACATGGCGGTAAGAACCACGAGCGTCGTCAGCCGTGTTTTCGACAGCTGCATGTACACCTTGAGAAGCCGTCGGGGTGTAAGGGCTTCGGCCGGGCGAAAGCCTGCTACGTCTGTGACGGCGACGGTTTGGGCAGGAATAGCTTGGCTCACCCGCCGCGCATTGGCACGGATAGGCAAACGCTTCGTCGACTGGGAGTTCCATTGATCGTTGTGGAAGAAGAATGACGAGAATGCTGTCGTCTTGCCGCTAATTGCTGTGGACGCAGCCCTCGAAAGCCTCGGGGCCCCTGAGCGCGCAGCACATGCATGGCATATATATCGCGCGAGGGTCGTCCCCCTCGTTCTGTACATCCTGATATTTTGTTACTTCAGCCCATCGTAAAGTGTGGTGAAGAGCATACCTATCCCGACGTCCAGAGCAGTTGCATCAACCGACACAACAAACGGGATTTCAGCCATTTCGCCCCCGGCAAAGGCCGCTCTTCCCGATATGGAAACCTCAGTGTTAAACGTTGCAACCAGGGCACTGGCTTACATGGTTCGAGAGGCATTTCAGCTTGGCAAGCTCAGAACCAAATGTCTTCTTATAGTCATAAACAAAGATGATGTTGTATTTCCAATATGTGGATATGGGGCTACTACTCTATACTACTACGTCTGGCCTAGTTCCCCCATGACGGAAATTCTGGTTGTTCGCGCTCGAAGTCATCTCGTGTCCTGAAGTTCCATTTTGAGCAGTATCTGCACCCGATCCGTGTTCAGTTGTGCCGCCGTCTTCTAATCCGACGATTGGATGTTCCACCTTTCGCAACAGCAAACTTAGCAGTGCGGAAACTGCTGACAGTTTCATTCGTCTTCCCTTTTGCTCCCACCGTTAACGTTAGACTTAACTTTTTTGTCGTAGTAGAGCCAGTGGGGTTCATGGTTCCAATGTCTTCTACAATATCCGTCATGACCGGGGTTTCTCGAGCAATACTGTCGTTGCGGCCAGATCTGATGAGAGAGCCCAAACGCCCACGTCTTGGCAACTTTGAGACCTAACATTGGCAGTGTCGATGCCACCCAGAGTGACGAGCCCTTTGCGTTTTTGTTTCGGAGGCGGCGCATACAATCCCAGTTCGAGATCCGGAGCGTCCAACACGTTATACATACCTGTGAATACTACATTCCACCGCAGTCAGTGGGATGCAATTCGTGCGGATGTTCCTGATGATGGTGTGGGTGTGGATGGAGGCGGAAGACGAGATGGGCAATCGGTGCTGATGTTGGCGATTGCGATCTCATCCTGGAAAGGGAATCCCAACTGGTTCTAGCGACATCCGTAACCATAGTGCCTCAAGGACCCCCTCGGACGGGCTTAAGTCAGGAATTGGATTACCTATAAACGTGTCATATGTTGCGCATTGGGTCGGGCGTTCAGTATAGTTTCGTCTGGGTAACATTCAGTGAAGGTGACTTCGAGCTCGACAGTATAGTTTCCAATGTCAAGTGTTCCAATGAGATAGATCTGCAATATGCATGTATCTCATACATAGTAAGGCTCACAGGCAAAAGAGACCAACCGTCAGTAAACGTGGATCTGAAGATACAAAATGGCATCTCTTTAGTTGGTCTTCTTCAATAGTAGTTTGGGATTACACGGTATCATAACAACCGGATCATGATAAATTAGGCACCTAAGCAAACCATGATCGTGAGGTAGCACTTGTTCTTTCTGGGAGGCCGCGAGCGAGCTTAGTGAGAAGATAGAATGTTCCGAGCCCGACGGCTCAGGTCGACAGTCTATTACGAGTACGATACTAGTAAAAGGTGAGGAGAGTGTGACGCGAAATACGACCTGCAAGAGTCGGTAAGTACGGCTGCATGAATTCAGCTGTTTCCGAAATAGCAGGATATACACTTACTACAGCAGCACTGATCAAGCTGCAACCCCCGCCCGCCCATCTTCAACCTTTGGGTCAGCCAGGACTGACTTGACCGGAAGGCCGGAGAACTTCGATCTCAGCGCCTCATATCTCCTTCTCTGTATATGACTGACACTAGGCTGCACCTTCTCCCAGGCCTTCTCAAAGTCCGTCACATCAACTCTGATTGTTCCCTGACTCATAGACGCAGAGCTGCTAGTGTCTCGATCTAGCGCATCCAGAGCACCTAGAGTTCGCCTGAGCGCGACTACACCTGCCTCGCGAACCAGCGCGGCGAGATCCGCACCGCTGTATCCGTCGCACTTCTCTTTGACGAGCAGTTCGACCGCTTCTCGCGCCTCGAGCTCGTTGTCGGGCGACCCAAGTGGCACCTTTCTGATCAACGTCCGAACGATTTCTCCCCGCTCCTCTTTGCTCGGTAGGTCGACATACAATAACTTGTCTAGTCGTCCTGGCCGACACATTGCGGGGTCGATCATGTCGGGTCGGTTCGTGGCTGCGATAACGTAGACGGATTTACGGGCATCGAGGCCATCTAGTTCAGTGAGGAGGGTATTGACAACACGCGCAGACGATTCAGACTGTTGAATAATTTATGAGAATGCGCAGTGTCAAGCATAGCTCGAAACGTACCATATTGTCATCTCGGCGGGGCACGAGGGCGTCCAGCTCGTCGAAGAAGATTACGCAAGGTGACGAAGCCCGGGCGCGAGAAAAGACTTGTCTCACGGCTCGTTCACTTTCACCGACATACTGAACATACAATCAGCTCAGAGACGGTTCACAAATTGAGACTGGATATGTTCCAACCTTGTTCAAGAGTTCAGGGCCCTTGACGCTGATGAAATTGGCTCTGCTTTCATTTGCAACGGCTTTGGCCAGAAGCGTTTTTCCGCAGCCTGGTGGACCCCACATCAAGACCCCACAGGCAGCCTCGATACCGACCGCCATGAAAATCTCCGGTCGGCGTATCGGCTGGACAATGGCCATATGTAGTTCTTCACGGATGCTATGCAAGGCACCTATATCGGCCCATGTGACGTCCGGCACGGTGGCGAACCCTTCACGCTTGGACGAAGGCTGCACCTGAGTGAGAGCAAGCATGAAGTCGGAATAGGTGATATGAAGAGGAGCCAATTGGGCTTCCGTGAGCGGGTCGGGATGGGCGCGGAGGAAGTGGACGATGGACGATGCAGGGGATGACTCGGATACTGTGAAATTGGAGAATGGTGCTGGCTTGGAAGACGTCTTCGGTGCTTCGGGTGGGGATCCTGTATCCTGAGACGCTGTCGGAGGGTCTACAGCCATCGAAACATCGGCGTCCGCAGCCAATTCGGTGTTCACGTTTTCCGGTAGTACCAACGTACCGTCGGATAGCTGCTTGAAGATTCGTTTCACAGCTATTATACCCGCTGCGCCTGTCAAAGCAGAAAGATCTGCGCCCACGTATCCAGGAGTCGCTTTGGCTAGAGCCATGAAATCGAAGTTCCCTTCAAGTCTCAATTTTGATGAGAGCACCCGAAGAATCCTATAGCGACGTTCAATATTAGCTGGATAGAGCAAACACTTCACGATGACTTACTGAGCACGCGCTTCGTCATCTGGGACACTCATGCTAATCTCATGATCAAACCGCCCCGCTCTCCTCAGAGCAGCGTCCAATGAGTCAGGACGGTTTGTTGCTCCGATGACAATGACAGGTTTGTTGTCAGTTTTGTCCCACGACATATCTTGAAGAGCCAACGCGTTAGAAACCTCACAGAGCAGACGGGCCGACTACCTACCGTCCATACAAGTGAGAAATTGGGCTACTATTCGTCGCTCCATTTCACGTTGCGCGCTCTCTCGCTTTGGCGTGATTGCGTCTATTTCGTCAATGAATAAAAGACAAGGCGCGACCCTCTAGAGTGGATCGTATAAGCGGCTGTTCGGAATACTGAGATAGCAGGCTTACTTTCGCTTCTTCAAACGTGTCTCGAAGTGTCTTTTCAGATTCTCCAGACATGCCTGATACTACCGACGGTGCGGAGATGTTTATGAAAGGCACTTGCAATTCCTGCGGGATGTCAGCTCACGAAGACGTTCATAGCGAGAGGAAGCACGCACTCCTGCTATAGCATTTGCTAGCAGTGTCTTACCGCACCCAGGAGGTCCATGTAGGAGGACACCGCGAGGAGGTTGTACGCCGGTATGGAGGTATATTTCAGGGTGACACAGAGGCATGGCGACCAACTCAAGTATTTTCTCTATGCACGGTTCTACTCCTCCAAGATCAGAGAGACGGGTAGTTGGTGGAGCATAGTCTTTTGCGACAGTTCCCGAGCTCAGCTTCGTCCGTTTGCTACTGCTTCCATCTTCAGCAGTTCGACGGACTTTGCGCTTTGCGCCTAAATTAGGTGGACGGGAGTCTGATTGGACCCCGGTGCTTGCTTCAGGATTTCCCGCCGGTTGTGAAGGCTCCTGAGACGGCACCGCTGGAATTTCTTCAGCTGAAGGGATGGGTGTGGATGGAACAGATGTTGGCGTCGGTGCTGGAGAATTCAGGTTGACCTTGGCACGCCGGTGTGCAGTCCATAAGCCTTGGACAGAACGATTCAGCGCGTTCGAGCCCTGCCTAGTCTTTCGTCAGTCTCTCATGGCAATGCTCGCAAGAGACGTACTGATATCTCCATGACAGGAACTGAGAAGGTGACGGTGTTGCAATCAACCCACTGTGGACTGCAGCTGCAGAAACTGTTTTAATTTCGATCATAGATCTTACTGAAAAGATTAGATAAGATCCTCCGTGTGTCTGCCCACGTTCTTCCTTCTCACTTCTCACTCAATTCCTGACCAGTTCTCAACGTTCTCAACCGTCGTTGTGAGACTGACTCTTGTGCACATCGTATGGTATACATAAGACAGACATTTATTATGGGGCTCGCTCGCCAATTGCACTGGTCGACATTCTGTCAAAGTAGGTACGTACACCCTAGACGTATACTATTCTCTCTGGACTCCCGAGAATTGCCTCTACACGGTTTGGTATTGATACATGAAACTACCTTGCAGACAACAAAAACCTCAGTGACTGGACCGGAAACATGAATCCTACATATGAGACCTACCCCAAGGTTCGAATTGCGTGCCTCGCACGTCCACCAGACATAACTGGTCTGAACAAGCGATCTCGAAAGCGTGGTGTTCTCCCCACGTGCAGCCGAATTCTGCTAGCAGCACTTCTGCATCTGGTGTTACGACTACTGTGTCAACCCTTTCCGAGCACCTAGGTTTCGTTTTCCATGAGAGCTTTGTAGCGTCAAGGGGTAGCTTTGAGTCTGCGTGGAGTTTGCAGATGTCGAGATGGACGCCTCCTCCTAAACCTCCCTGGAAAGCAAAGGGGTGTTCCAGAGTAGCGTTCACAGCCGGTAGTCGGATGGCCAGTTGGCAGCGCTCCATGCCAAAATCCTGGACTCTGAATTGGACAATGGTGGATGTCTCCAGGCGACCTCAGAATAAAGACAATCTTGGAAGAATTGCGACGCTCACGTTTGGTGATACGTGGAGGTGCAAATCGGGAGGTGACAATCTCCCGACGTTTGATAGCTTCCGTAGCTGGTCCACAGGGAAGACCTTGTTTGGCTCAGCGCTGGTGATCTGTGCGATGACACGAGGACGGTTGATCAAGGGATCGTAACGTGAACTCTTGACTACCCCATCGGCGTATAAATCCTCAAGGCCTACGTAGGTGTTACGGACCTCAAGCTCCCCGAATGCTGATTCTGCGTTAGAGGTCAATATTCTCGCGCTGTATATGAAGACCGCAATGTCGAGGACAAGGAAGGACAGGATCACGACGATCACCCATCCCCTGAGAACGGTTTCTACGGAGAATAATTTGGACCAGATACTATGCTTCCGGTGCGTCCCTGATCATCCGCGTTCAATTCTCAGTATCAACTCCCGCGTGAACAATTTGTTGCCTACCGTCTATATAGGTAAACCCCTCGAAACCTTGCTTGTTCAGGAGGGATAGCGATTCTTTCACTTGCTTACCCCTACTCATCGTGATCCTCAGGAGTCAGAGCGCAGGAAGATCAGACGTCGTCCGGTCTCGTTTCACGCTTTATACCAAACCGCAGCGCCTGTCAATGCAATCGAGCCCGAGGTGATAATGTGAAACGCGTTGCTCGTGTCCTATATACAACAATGCTTCCTCAAGCGCTATGACAGCTTGCTGAAAGCCTGCGAAAGCACAAGTCCGTACGCGCCCTTTACTCCCGGCCATATCCTAACAATTCACATGTTGCTGATGGAAACCTCTGATAAAACTTCGTGGTGTGTACTATGAAGTTGAAGTATCGCTATTATTGCATATTGCGTTGTTCATCTATCCACCCATGCGGCGGATGATGGACATACTATGCTGACGAAGATTCCCAGTGCTTGACCTGACTGGTACTTACCTCCGGTGATAAACGGGAGCAGGGATCGGCTTTCCCTCGCACCCTCTTTGTCCGAGGAGCCATCGGCACCACGCCTCATCTGGCCCGTACAAGTCTAAGGCCAACCACTGTGTGTGCTCGAGGCCGAACCCAAACATAACCGTAACCTACGACCACAGGAAGGTAAGTCATGTAGCATCCGCTAACCGCTCGCATTCACCCTCAATGCCACGGAGTCTCTAGAACCCTTGCAATTGCGTTGCTCTAAATCCAAGCAATCGAATGGCAATCCTTGTATATCACCAGAGAATCACAATTCCTCAATTGGCCATATTGTCGATTCTGCTCCTCGTTTCCTTGTATGTCGATGCTGCAATTGTCAGAACCGCACATCGAATCCGAGCGAAAACTCAAGAGAGAGCGTACAAGCCCCCGAGACCAATTGAATCATATTGTGAGCCGTAATTCTCAGAGATATTTCCGACTGACTATACTCGTATCCTAGCGTTGATTGGCACCGACTTTCCGCAGCAGCTCCCTGTCGAGAGAGGTGCTATCAAGATCATAGCGGAAGAAAGCGTCCACTACGCTTTGACGAACCGCGAGTCCTCCGACGAATGGCTTTGGACTGCACCGCTCGGAGACAATCATATTCGACTTGGGGACGATGCCATGCGGGCATTTGCGGTCCCTATGTTCCACCAACTTCACTGTCTGCGCGGGATTCGTGACGCGCTTGACTATGGTTTCGAGCGTATACACCCCGGACAGCGAGGGCATATTCACCATTGCTTCAATTATATTCGACAATGGACACTCTGCTCAGCCGATGTGACCCTCGAGCCTGGAGGTGATTTCAGGCAGAAAAATCACACTGCGGAGAGACTGGGCGCGACGTACACCTGCAAAGATTGGCGACCTCTCTATGATGTGGTCAATGAACAGTGGGCGAGGTGGGAAACCTTCAGGGACGCACACGGCATCCAGAAATATGTGGAGTAATCTGATTGTCAAGAACACCTTACGGATTGGGCAATCTAACTTGATATGTATGTGTCTCATCACCTGCTCTATCCTATGACAGAGTGGGAAGAATAACGGTGCTCTGTATGTCAACTGGGATGAATCACAACGCTGACCTTCGACGTGATTCATGCCCTTCTTGCGTGATGGTAAGCTCTGAACGCCGAGATTGCAGAGCAGGCATGCACTTACACCATCAGCTTTCTGGACACGTCCCAGCACTGACACCGCCAGAACTCCGGCATTGTCTCAAGCGTACTTATACTATAGCTTGGACGCCAGATTTGTTGTACTTCGCCGACCAACTTCGGACCATGGTCTCCGGACAACAGTGAAAGATCAAGTAAGATCTTACCGCTTCTTCACTGGCGTCCCACGGCATGTCTGGATGCAACGGAGGTGCCTTGAATAACATCTGAATCAGGCAACCGAAGCTCAGGAACCAACTTTCGAGCTATGCTGAGAAAGCCCGAAGAAAGCCAGATCTCCAATCGTCTCAATCTCAGTGGCGTTTGGCCGTCATGCATAAGTAGGCCTTTGGCAGGGCAAACAACTGTCCCGGCACTACCCTATCTTTCTCTCTCCATCTCAACTTCTCGCAGAAATGCTTCGACGCGCTACCATACTTGTTCTTCTTGCTGCCACCCTGCTTCTTTCGTTCGCGGCTGCAAGCCCGAACCCTGGGTTTGTTCCTCGCGGTATGTGTGATGTTTCTCCTAGGCATCCTGGACCTTCAAGTTGCTCACGCGGACTGCTTACAGAGGAAAGCAGCGGCGCCGGTGATGACCCTTGGTGGAAGTCGCGAGTTGATTGAGAGCCCAGAATGACATTATATCAGGTCAGTGCGTGATCTGTTTTGCGGCACACATACATGATTGGGATGATACTGTATGACTTTAGGCGAATCTACCATCTGACGTCATGCGTCAGCAGATGGTGACAAAGTGCGGAATAGTGACAAAGTGGTAGTGGCTCTGCGAGAGGCAAAATTAATACTGGTAGCGACCGAGGATCAATTGAATATGCAACGTTTTACCACGGGACCATGTCTTCCTGTCGCATGTTGTGCGACTCAGTTCAGTATCGATCTCACTTCGCACAATAGTCGACACCGATAACATTGTGCATGGTAGAGTGTACCAGGGCGAGGGCCTCGCTGATAAGCGACCCGGGGTTCGGAATGTACGGCCCTTGGATTACTTAGACGCAAAGGAAGGAGGGACTCCATGTGCGTATTACATCCCACCTGGGAGCATGCATATACTTATCACGACGATATGAGTTGAACGTTGAGCTCCAAACCTGAATAGGTGTGCATCCTTCAAGCCTGAGTACATCTGAGTATTCGACAACGTCCGACGAGATTCACTCGAAGTCCTATGCGTTGCGCCGCATAAAGAGGTGGGTGTTCAACTAATGTTCCACAATTCAATATGACATCGTTAATCTTGAAATTTGCTGATTATTAGCTTACGGCGATTTATGTCCGCATTCACTTTAAATTCGACAATTCACAGATCATCGATCGCGTCGTTGCTTGCATTAGTTAGTGTTTGTGTTAGACAGTAATGCTTCTGCCAAGAAGGTCACGTTCCCGGTCGTCCCGTCACGCCTACTCGAGTTCAGGGTACTCGTGCCGTGCCCTACTTATAATGGTAGCTTCGCAATTCCATCTGTGAGTTCATTTGCCACACCCGGTTTTGTTACAACACACAAGTTTCGTCATCTATTTCGTGTTTCCTTTCAGATATACATTCTTCTTTCTGCAAGTTCCCTTGTCTAACCCTATAGTTCTTGAGTGAAAAGCATTCATTGGTCGTTGCGAGCAAGGTCGTTAATGGTACCGGATGCTAAGACAAAGACGTCAGTATGTAAAGTTCAGGAGGTACAGTGAAAGAGACGTACGGATGCCAGAGAGGACACCCTTGACGGCGAGGGACTTGAGGCGGTTGCTGATGTTGGCAGGGCTGGAGTTCCCCTCAACGGAGATGAGGTAGGCAATGAGACCAGCAACATGGGGAGTGGCCATGGAAGTGCCAGAGATGTTGTTGGTGGCGGTGGTGCTGCCAATCCAGGTGCTGATGATGTTCTGGCCAGGAGCGAAGAGATCGACGACGGAGCCATAGTTGGAGAAGGAAGCACGAGCATCAGCGATCGTGGAAGCACCGATGGTGTTGGCGACGGCAACACGAGCGGGGGAGGTGTTACGAGCATCGGTGTTGTCATTGCCAGCAGCGACGGTGACGTGGATACCAGCGTTGACAAGCTTATTAAGAGTTAGACAGAATTCAAGGTGTGACGAGACATGAAACTCACCGAGGTGATGGCGTTATCGAGAGGAGTCGAAGCACTGCCGCCAAGACTCAGAGTGGCGATGGAGGGACGGCCAGAGGAGCGAGCCTGAGTCAAGACCCAGTTGAGACCGGAGACGATGTCAGAGACGGAACCGGAGCTGTTCACTCGAGTCAGTCACTGGACAAACCACATAGCAAGTACATTTCCACTCACCCTTGGTCGCTGAGAACCTTGACGGCGATGAGGCTGACAGACTTGGCAACGCCGTACTGGCTGCTACCAACAGTGCCACTATGCATCGTAGGTTTAATTAGTCAAGGGAGAATATCGTCCAGAGTCGCTACTCACGCGACGTGGGTACCGTGACCATTGCCGTCAGCGTTGGGGTAGCCACCGAAGGTAGCACCCCAGCGGGCACGACCACCGAATTGGGACTAAAATTGGCACTGTTCACATGTGTTCTGATCAAAAACATCAAGCTGACTTACGTGCGAAGTGAAGATACCGGTGTCTACATCGAATTGAGTATTCATTCGAATTATCGTGTGTGGATTTAACTCACCGACGACATAGACATCAACACCAGAGCCGGCTGCAGAGTCGTACTTGTAGGTGAAGGTCAAGGCACCAGTGTTCTGGTTAGAAAGTCTGGCATTCTGGGAGAGACGAGCGATGCCCCATGGTGCGTTCGTCCTGTGCAAAAATAAACAAATCAGTACTAACCTCGGCAGGTTAGAAAGAGAGGGAGACATACTGGGTGACGACAGCGTTGATGGAGAAGATACCGTCCTCGGTGATGGACTCAACATCGGGGTTGGCACGGAGCAAGTCCAACTGGCTCTGGGTGAACTTGCCTGTATGTCGGTGTTAGCGCAAGTACAGCAATTGGTACATCTTTACTTACCAGCGAAACCGTTCAAAAGATCAGCGCGCCATTCGCCGTGGGTGACGCTGTTGTTGCCGACGTGGTGGTGGACCCAGTTCAAGTGGACGTCCTTGGAAACACCGTCCTTGAGGACGACGACGTAGGATTGGTCCTTAACCTGGCCAGCGTACTTCTCAACGGTCTTGAGAGCGACTGTGGGAGCACCGAAGGCGGGGGAAGCCAACAAGGCGAGAGAAGCGAAGACGGCGGCGAAGAAACGCATCTTGAACTTGTTCTCGAGTTGCAGACCGTACAACGAAAGCACCTAGGGAGCTTGCTGATACCAACTCGAATCCGAGCAGCTTTTATACATGAACCGAGCAGAGTATCGTCATTTGCCAAGACCACAGACACATGAAGGTCCAGACATGGCACATGGTCCATTCTGCAAACAGATGTGAGGGCTATGGCGTACGATAACGACAGTCAATCATGCAGATGGAGAAGATGCACTGCAGCGAGGTATTGGAGACGCCAACAGACTGATGATTCTGCATGAGCGAACAATGTGCAACATGGTCATGCGTCGCTCGGCGGTCATTTCCCTGCAACGTACGAACTGCCTCGAAGCAGGGGCAGAAGGTTCGTGAATCCGGCGGGCTGAAACGGCATAATCGTGCATGACAACTTAGCTTCGGATAAGACTGTGGAGGACCCATCTTCAACATGATGAATGATCATACAGCGTGAATTGCATCTCGCGAACGAATGATCACCACACTGCCATTCTGTTAGTGATGTATCCGATCCAAGAAGTACCTAGGTTCTGGTGTAGATTGTTGCGACTGAGTGGCATTGGCAACCGGGAATATGCAATCGAGGACACATAGACCTACGACATGATGACGGGGGAAAGTATCAGACCGGCGGCACCGACAATCGCGCTATCTTTCGAACGCAACGAAAGGACGGTGCTTCTGCGAGAAGGTTGCCTGGCAGGGAAATGCATTGTGGGCTTGGCAACCCACCTTCTGGTGCGAATACAATACGTGGGTAAGTAGTGCACATGCACGAACGTGAACCTACATGTCCGATTTGGAAGGGGCATGGTTTATCTCTTGAGTTGGCTGTTCCCAAAAGTTCGGTTACATCCAACAGCGATCACGAAGTAGTCAGAGCATGCGCAACGGTTACAGCTTGCGTTTGCAGAGTAGCACGATGACGTTCATTGCGATGCAGACCAACTGAATGTCGTATGGTCGAACGGTGGGAGGATGAGGCACTCGAGTCCCCGCATCGTTGTTTTCCAAGCAATCCAGTACAGTCTTCATGCATTCGTCTGTGATACAGGCGAATGAAGTCCATGTGCACTACAGCTGGGTCGGGATAGAGATGGAGTAACGTTAACTCAGTGCATGGGTTACCTGCTACCGATCTCCCCAACAGGCCTACCGTATGGAATCAAATTCTGATGTTCTTGAACGTCAGCCACTCGGCTGACCATTCCATTGCTGGCTAATGCCGACTTCCTCCCATCCTTGTGACCTGGAAGATGGGAAGTATCAATGCGTACTCACATACATGCACGAAGGTAAAGAGAGATCGGACTTAAGAGAGGTAGAATGGTGTCACAAGTTAAGGATTGGTGCAGATGCATATGGTCATTGTCGACGCCTCAAGACTACATGACGCACGACGAGCTCCTGGCATGGATACTAATAGTTGACGGTCGAAGAGGCTTCGCGACACAGGTGCACATGCTCACTTATTCACTTCCCGCACGTCCCGCGGCGAAGTGGGATTTATACCATAAGGTAAGAATCAACTCGTCGGGCGCCAATGTGGCTGGCGCACGTGTTGCGTGTGTCTAACTTATTAGTGATAGTATTGGTACAGTTGAGCTTCGACTCGGATGCAAATCACATATGACCTACTGGTATATTAGTATGAAGGTCACTGAGGTGATATGGGACACGACCCACTTAACTTGTGCATTACTCAGAATCATTCCGGGCCCGAACAAACAGTGTAGCCAATGCACTGGCAAGGAGTTCCGCAGATGTCTTACCTTCCGCAAGTCAGGACAAGGCGATGTTGGCCTCAGAACGGCTGCCTGAGCTTCATGACTTGTTCATGGCATACCCAAATGTCGGTACTCTTTTAGCGACTCGCAGCTATATTCATCACGGACTCGTTCCTACCAGTACATCATCGATCAGTAGTAACCAATACCCCGCTCCGAGTCAAGGGCTACCAACTGCCGGGTTCTTGAACTCAGAACCACTAGTCAACGTCCTTAGTACGCCATCCCACCAGATGGGAAGCTTGCATACCTATCGTGTTCAAGATACCGTCTTCAACTGTGCCTCGACAATCTCAAGCATCTGTTCCGTCTTTGGAGCGGTCGAGGCTTGGTGAATGTCGATGAATTGGATATTGGCAGTATTGGTCGTCGGATTGATGAACCCCTGGGGGTCACTGAGCTTCAAGTTGACGGCGATCTGAAATGCACCGCGGATTCTAGGAAGATTGAGCATTACGCGCCAGTTGTCAAAAGTTCTGATTACTCACGTCTCAAGAGCAGCCTTGCTGGTGATCCTCTTGATCAGCGCAGTGAACTTGGAGATACCGCTGGATCCCTGAGCGGAGAAGAATTCCCAGGGAGAACCATAGTAGTCTGCGATGACGGCAAAGGACGCGACCCAACGCTGCTTATCCGTGGTCCAGACTCGACCAGACTGGATATATGCGTTGGCCGTAGGCAAGCCAGCTCCGGTGGCGTTGTTCAGAGCGGTGGTCGCCTTGTCCTTCTGATTGTCCGTGCCGTACACCTTCCAGACTTTATTGTTGTGGTTCCATACACCGAGTGCCTCGCGGGAGGCACTGATGACCTCGGCGGGTGTGAACTCCTCCCAGGTAGTAGGAGGCGGCGCGGACGGACTGCCATTGTTGAACCTGGCAGTTTGCTTCTTGGGGTCGAAAGCGGCGACAGATATCGGTGCGTCGAGAGGGGAAGCCATTGTTTGTATAGTTGTCGGAGAAGTGTCGAGCTCTGCGAACAAGCTTCAACGTGTTCCAGTCTATTTATCCTCTCCAAGCCAGCAGCCGACGACCATGTCACGCTGGCAGATGTGACGCTGCTCAGCAAAACATCCGACACTCAGTTTGCATGTCTCTCTCCAAGATGCAATACACACACCAACTATTGCCATCGATTTCCCTCAGGCAGAGTGCATGACCACAATTGCAGAGTATACTTGACAGGATGATGGGACGACTTCCGGCGCCCCCGTCTGCTTTGAAGGGAAGTCCCTGCATAAAAGGGAGAAACAAGTCACGATGAATGCTCTTCCATTCTGTCTCTTCTGCATCAATCCGGCAGCCGAGATAGATTGGGGCATACAAAGGGGCGTGGTGCATCACTGGACAGGACCGTAAGATTTCTGAGCCAACATTTATCTTCGGTTTGGCCTTTCTACACACTGTGTAGCAACCCGGAACTGGAAATCCACATCGATGGTCACGGTCACCGAGAATCCGGTTAACGAGTACGTGGTCATGAAAGGAATCTCCCTGCTAAGGGAGAGCTTACCACAACAAGCACTCGAAGTTCCTTGTATCCAAGCCTATCCGATGGGGGTTTCCAGCTGGCAAGGACTCGTTGAAATCTGCGCGACTACTGTTCGCCCGTGTGCGCTATTGCGGAGTCGGACTGCTGTCAATGTTATTAGGGTTCATTCTTCGTCGTGAAGAATTTCTCTGACAGAAGATATGGAAGCATGAAAGCTCACCCGCGTTGGATAACCCGACATGATACCGACGCAACGGGTCCATTGCCATGAGTCCAGTGCCAGAATGACGGAAAAAGCAGTGCTTATGGCCCCCGCAGCAGCGAGATTTATCAGACAGGATGGTTAGTCATTGGTGTGCGTCCTGTTGCATACCATGCAGCGAGCTGGAAGCTGATGTTGCTACTCTGGCTGCAGGTCATCGTGATCGCATGTTGTACATCACTCCGGTTCTCTTCCTGCTTGGATGTCTATGTCGCTCCTCTACTCCGCAACAATAGTCAGTCATTATTTCCTAAGCTTACCGCCTACTCATGGCATACGAGTATATCATGCGAGGATCCCGCTCGTTCGTTGCTTTATGGCATATTTTGCGGCGGCAGAATTACTGTGGACGTCATGTCACTTGCCCTGTCCATCGGTGATCCCCCCGCGACCATGGAGGTCTATCATCGGCTTGGGGTCGTATCGAGCACGGCGGCGTCAAGAAGCACTATAGCGTTGTCGTATCAGCAGCATAGTATCCCTAAGCACTGTGATGACATGGTCGGTTTCCGATATGGTGAGCGATGCACAACGTCCATGACACTGAAGCATAAATGCGTAAAGGAAGCGTATCGAATCTCTGGTACCGCGTGGAGGTCAATTGACGAGTACCCAATGCATAGTTGAAACGGCGTGTACTAGAGGTTTCGCGCGAAAGGTCACTGATCTTTGCTGTCGACGTGACTCTTGGCGCAGGCAACTTGGATAGTTTCCTGATTGAGAGAGTCGGAAGATGCCGATGGACGCGCGGTGCTGTGGCACGCGCCAACAGAGCGCGGGGACCTTCCTTGGACACTCCCAACACAAGCAGCGGCGTCGACGTCCAGAACAACGAGCTCGCGTCGGCGACAACACCAGAGACACCGTTTCTCGTATAACTCAGCTGCTCCGTCGTATACCTCTCGGCTCTCGCAATGCCCGGCACCCATCTTTTGCCCGCCAATCTTCTCAAGCTCTTTGCTCCCCGGCCTCCTCTCCCTTATTCTCGACCCCTCGACCGTGACATTGACCGGGTGAGGCCAAAAAATGTCGAGGGTGTAGGCCAACTCTTGGCCCGCCTTCGCGAAGACAAGACGCAGGGCATGCTCAACTCGGGAGAAGGAGAGGCCATGGAGGAAGGCGAGGAGCCCGGTTATACTCACGCCGAAGAAACCAAGCGGGCGATTCACAGAGAAGAAAGAAAGAGGAGAAAGCAGGAAGAATTCAAGGTCGCCAAGGAGTCTTGTATGTATCTCGTGCTGCACACATACACCTTGCACTCATTGTCATTCCACACAGATAAACCTGCCGACGACCCCCAGGCAGTGGGCGATCCCTACAAAACGCTATTCATCGCTCGCCTGGTACGTATTTCTACATGGCCCACTTTAGCAGCTGACTAATGTCCCCCGCAGCACAAAAGCGCGACCGAGGCGGATCTTCGGCGCGAATTCGAAGGCTTTGGGCCCATCGAGCGTGTCCGCATCGTGCGGGACAAAAAAGGTAGAAGCAGGGGTTACGCATTCATCGTATTTGAACGCGAGCGCGACATGAAAGGTAACACTCAACCCCATGCCTATCCTACTGACCAGAGCTGACAGCAGGGAACACGCCATATCTTTTCGTGGTTTGTATCCTTTTCCCCCTTTTTTGTTTCCTTCTTTCCCTCTAGCGGCTTACAAGGAGTCGGACCGACTGTCCATCATGGGCAAGCGAGTTTTGGTTGATGTCGAACGAGGAAGAACAGTGAGGGGCTGGAAACCTCGCAGGCTGGGTGGCGGTCTCGGAGGTAGGCCCAAGCCAGAACCGCCCATGCCCGTCTTTTCAGCCCCTCCGCCTGGTGGCAGGGGAGGCTTCCGCGGCGGATTCAGAGGTGGCGACAGAGGTGGCGGCTTCCGCGGTGGTCGTGGAGGGTTCAGAGGTGGAGGTGGTGGAGGTGGAGGGTACGGCGGTGGGGGAGGGTTCCGAGATAGAGAAGGAGGAGGGGGTTATGGTGGACGGGGCGGGTTTGGTGGCAGGTTCGTGTCATCCCGTTGGTCGATTTCTGCTGGTTCTGAGTCCCATTTCAGAGGAGGCCGTGGAGGAGGTATCGGTTACCACGGTGGAGGATTCAACGACCACAGGCCAAACGGTTACGGCGGAGGACCTCCAAATGGTCCCGGAGGCTATGGTCCCCCCGATGGAGGGTATGGAGGTGGCCCAGGTGGGTATGGAGGAGGAGGAGGATACGGAGGAGGCTATCGTGGCGATCTCAAGCGGGAAGGTGGCCCAGGCATGTATGATGACCGAGACGCGAAACGTCCGAGGTACTAGGTATGCCTCAGGCGTTTGTTTCCCTTTTCTTTACCGCTGTTTGTTTATCTGTTATATGCGTAAGTATCCGTATGTGTATTCTCGACAGGTAATGTAACGAAAGGCAAGTACCCTTGTCCGGACTGTTCCTCTGAAACGCCTAGTCGGCCCACATCTTGCTCCGATGAGAAGCGGGTCCCTACTTGGGCGCCGCAGTAAGAGATCAATGATAATGGGTATTGGTACAGTATAATACAAAGATCACGAAAAAAGCAACGGAATGACAGATGACAACGGCTAACCCATCAACTGCGTTACGTCGTAGGGCGGGTACTTTGTTTGTGAGAATGTCAACAAGCTGGAGGGAAACGTGAGCTGGGAAAGGCAAGGGCGGGGTTGATCGGACTGACCGTTTGAGAGACTGGATGTATTTTCTGCTGACTTCGTCATTGAGGACGTGAGCGACTTGGTCAGCAGAGATCTTTTCTCGCGCAGAGCGTTCATGGATACTGATGGTGTGTGAGCGATTGGCAACGCGAAGACAGCGAAGGAACGTACCCGACCATGGTGACACCGATCGGCCAGGGGGCATTTCCAATGGAGAGACGGAGGTAGGAGTCATTGGCTTTTTGGTACTGGCGCTTTTGCATGTAGTGTACGATTTCGGCCACACGAGCGAGCATGTCTGAAGGAAGTGACTGATGGGAACAAGCAAGTGGTTAGCGAAGGAGACTAGAGTGCGAGCGTGCGTGCGTACGTACTCTTGAACGGAGAAGCTTGAAGAGGGGTTTAAGGTACTCGGCGGATTGCCGTTGAGTCGCGGCGGCCAATTTGCCCTGGGTGGTACGCTTTACGGACTCTATCCGGAAGGTGAGCATGGGCAGGGACAGGAGAGAGCGAGTAAAGCCTACCTGGTCTGTCGTCCATCCATTCCTCCCACTCTTTCAGGGTTCGCTTGAGGGCGTAGTAGATGATGGGATAGAGCTTGTCCGGGTCGGTCTTGATGAGGTCGAGGTCGAGGATTTCGGTCGTGTCCTTTGTCTCTTTGCGGCGAGCCTTTTCGACTTCGGCCTCTTTCTGGGCGCGACTCTCGACGTCCTCGAGAGCCTTCTTGAAATCGTTCTGACCGCCATGCCGCTCGTGCTCCTTCTCCTCAATGAGCTCGAGAGCGCGGAGGCGGAGACGTCTGTCCTTGTCTGATTCACCAAAGAGCCGGATGGGCTGGCCTTTGGCACGGAGCCTGCGAATGGCCTCTTCGTTGGAGATGTTGAAGGAGGATGATGGGTCGGGGGACGCGGTGTCTCTCAGGCTGTCAGGATGGGGAGACTTGGATGCACGAGCCTGTTCTCCATTGACGAGTTAGCTGGGAGAAAGGCGGGAGGGCGGGAGAACATACTTTGCGAGCGCGACGTTCTTGTTCCTCGCGCTCCTTGCGTTCACGCTCCTCGCGTTCCCTGGCCTCCTTTTCCTCTCTTGCTTTGCGTTCCTGCTCCTCCTTGAGTCGTTCCAGCTCGCCCCGCCGCATGTACTTTGCTGGGCGACCGCCGGTGGGCAGTTCGTCGAGGGCCTTGCGCTTCTGGGCAATCTCGGCCTTGAGGGCTTCCATCTTGTCGAGTTCGTCGAGGTGAACAGTGAGCAAGCACTGGCAGTGGACGGCGGCGTCATGCGGGAGGCCGGCGGTGGCCGCCCGAGAGGAGGTCCGGCATCCGGCCACCGGCGAGACTCAGGCTGGGCCAGGACTGGCTGGTTCCGCCAATCGCCGAGGGAGCGCCCGACCGCCTTGCCTGCAAGCGTCAGTGACCGCGCTGACCGTGCAGTTGTTCTTTCCTCATCGACCACCATGTCCGAACTCGAGAGGTAGCTCAGCCTTCCCCCTGTGTTCCCCAGCGTACTCACCGATTTTTTCTCTGCCAGCAAATACGTCCTCCAGACCGCTGGGTTCGACGGTCAGTGTCCCGCCTCGTGACTCGCGCCTTTTTCGCTCAACGTCATATTGCTACAGCCCGTTTCCCCAACACAAACCAGACGAGGCACTGGTATGCTCTCCGTTGCTGACCTCGTCGACGTCGCTCAGCCCCCCCGCAGCTTCCAAAACTACACGGATTACTTCAAGTGCATTGCCGCAAAGGGCGAGGACTACGCCCCCTGCAAGCAGTTCAAGCGCGCCTACAACTCTCTCTGCCCCAGTACGTGCCTTTCCTCTGCTTCTGCTCACCTCGTTGACATGTCCCCCGCACGGTTACTAGACGAATGGGTCAGTGCTGTTCCGCTGGGTGCACCGCCTTAAGCACCTTCTTCTAACCTTTTCTGCCTATAGATCACAAAGTGGGACGAACAGAGGGAAAACGGTACCTTCCCGGCTTCTCTCGAGCCGTAAATTGTAATCTTTACATATAATGCCATTTGCTGCATCTGCACAACCTACTTATCTTGACACACCACTGAGTACGTTCGACCGCCAAACAACATCGCGGGTATCCATCAACCGTATACTCCCATCTCTACTTGCCGCCTTTTTTCCCTTTCTTTTTGCCTCCCGCCGTGCCTTCCGGCACTGCCAATGCGTGCCCGCTTTGATTGATGTGTCCAAACAACTTTGTCTTGCTTGCAAATTCCTCCCCGCAGACGTTGCATCTCTGTCTCTCGGCGTCAGTTTCACCTCTTCCGTCATAGCCACAAACACGCTCACTGGCTTTGCACTCGAGTCTTCTCCCTCCGCCTTCTTTGCCGCTTCTTTTGCTCGCCGTTTCTCGCGTTTCGTCAGCTCCGGCTTCGTGCGCCCATCCGTCTCGACCTGCACAGCACCCTCTTCTCCAGCAGCAGTCGACGTCACCTCGTCCAACTCTCTCTGCCGCGTCTTTGTCCTTCTCTCACTCCTCGGTGGTGGACTAGGCGACCCCGCTCTCGGTCTTGGTTTCGCCTTTTTGCGTCTAGTCTTGGTTCCACGCATCTCTTGCACTTCCTCCTCCCCTGCCTCTGCCTCTGCCTCTGCCTCTGCCTCTGCCTCTGCCTCTGCCTCTGCCTCTGCCTCCTGCTTGACCTCCCGTCCTTCGCCTTCGCCCTCCTCCGGCGGACTCTCTGGTGGAATCTCGACCGGAGCACCATCAGCTATCTGCTCATCAATCCCCTCGACGCCACCAAGGTCTAACGCATCATTCTCCTCTTGCATTTCGCGCTTCAGCCTCTCCACCGCCTGCATGTGTTTCTTGCTCCGTTCGTGGCTATCCCATGCGGCCTCGCTCCTGAACGTCTTCCCACAGGCCACACATTCCCATTCCTCTGAATCCTCCTCCCCTTCCGCCGCCGCCCATTCCAAGTCGGCGTCCTCTGTTCCCATCTTGGCAACCTTTTGCCAAGCTTGTTCCACGAACACCGGCGGCGTCGTCGAACCTGCAGCGGGGGTGGCAGACTGCCGTGATGGAGGTGTCCCCCTTGGTTTCGCACCTTTCGCGGCATTGGCGGCCGCCTGGCTAGCAAGATGTGATTTGTAGCGCGGATCCCGTTTCCGAATAAACGTCACCAGATCCTGATCAATTGGAACGGCGCATCAGTGTGACTTACTCTGAGCGTACTAGCGGGCTGACATACTCTGATCGTCTCGTTGTATTCCCTCCGCGCATCGTCTCGAGCTTTCTTGTTTTCCTTTTCCATCAATCTGTGGCATCTCAGAAACACGGCCAACGCAAAAGGCGAATGTACTGCCATACCTGCGAATCCGCCGCTCAGGCGCCTCGTTGGTATGCCAAAACTCTACCCATGAGAAATCCTTTGCGGTCACAAAGTGCAGCCAGTAGTTGTAGAACGTTCGGGCGGCCTTGTCCGCTTCGGCTTTGGAGGGTTCCGTCCACGGCCATGTAGAGTAACCAAAGGACGGAAACACGACGGGCTCATCTAAAAACTGATTCTCCTCATGTGCCAAACGATCAAACAGATTCCGATAGATCGTATAGAAACTCTGGCAATGCATCAGTGACTATGACTGCCCGGATAATAGCGGGGCCAGACATACATTGGGACCGTCATCAAACCCAGAGTATATCGAGGGATTGAAAAACTGCTGGAGATGGCGAACAGTGAGGCCGCGATCGCGCGCCCTCAGAGGGGGAGCACCCCTCTTGATGTCTTCAAACACCGTCTGTGCGTCGGGCTCCGGCACAAGGGAGGCCCGATGACTGTCGTACCACGCACGCTCCTACTTGTGATGAGTTCAGGACGTCAGGACGACCATGATCGCCGTCAATTGCCTACCTGATCATCGCTCAATACCTGAATGCAAATATATCAGTATTAGTGTAACCATGATTACCGACAAAACATCGGACCTCGTATGCCTGTTGAATCTCGGCAAACCGTTTCGTAGCTTCTTCCACATTGTCGTGGTTTTTGTCCGGATGATGGACGAGAGCCAACCTCCGGAAGGATCGCTGAAAGATGGCCAAATGAAAATTTTTGATCACGACGACGTCGAGAGACTATACCTTGATTTCGTCGGCCGTCGCATTCTCGTCTACCTCGAGAAGCGCATAGTAATCCGGAGGGCCCTCAGGCTGTCCCTCTCCTTGACCACTCGGACGCGATTCACCTGCGCCCATGATGGAAAATGGCAAAGAGTTGGGCTGTACCAGCGTGGGCGCTAGAAGTTGAGTGTCATTGTGGGTCCATGCCTAAAATTGGCCTATCCCGTAATTGCCAAGTCCTGCGGCCGACATTGTTCGCAGCCGCCACCACCGAACGTCCGCGGAGGACGAGTTTCGCGTGGTTGGTAGGACACGTTGAAGCCGTCAACGCCCCGACCCGTGTGTCTGACCCCAATATCTACGCCGCTATATTGTTTTTTGGCCTTTGTAAACAGCTATAGTCATTCCTCCTCCGAGTTCGATGGCGGCGAGCGCGAGTGCCGTGCGGCAGCCCGTGCTGAACATGGGCCAACTGCCACCAGATGGGACCCCTATGATGCATTCAGGTACGTTACTTGATTCATCATGCGCACCCCCGTCGCTCACAACGTTTTGTCTAGTTCGCAAAGCACCACTACTTCCGTGGCCGGACATTGGCCACTTGGCCAAATGGTCCGTTTCGTCCTACAAGTTTGGCTTTGGGCCAGAATGTCTGCGCGACAATGACCCAGACACCTTTTGGCAGTACGTGATTTCATTTTTGCACCGCAAAGTTGTGCTCGGTTGAAGCAGCCCCCAGCTCGGATGGACCTCAGCCGCATTTCATCACTGTAGAGTTTCCTCGTAAAGTAGCCGTACAGGTACACTCGCCCAAGCGTTCTCAAATTTGATGAAGATTGATCGAATCAAAACGGCTACAGAAAATTAGCATCTTTCTGAGCTTCCCCATGGATGACTCGTACACCCCCTGCTCGTTGTCCCTACGGGCTGGCACAGGGACGACTGACCTGCAGGAAGTGCGGGTCTTCTCACTCGAGAAGCCAGACGGGTGGCTGACAGTGGACTTGTCGACGGAGCCCAACGAGGACGGAGAGGGGCTGTAAGTGCCGGATCGTGATTAGAAAGTGCACCGAGCTGATGCGGAGAGCAGTAAACCCGTCCACGCGTATGTGATCCAGGTCGTTATCCTGGCCAACCACATGAACGGAAAGGACACGCATGTTCGCGGCCTTCGAATCCTGGGTCCTATAGAGTAAGGGGTTCTTTTTTTTTTCTTCTCGTCGATGATGGGCTGGCTGACCGCGGTCGGTTAGAGATACGATGTTTGACGGTGACGACCCGTTTCCGTTCCAATCTCTGAAATTCAAAATGCACGAGTGCATTCGCTAGGATGAGCAAAGGGAGCGAACGGTCGGAGTGTATCATCTACAGGCAACATCCGAGTCATCAGAGGCCAGGAGGGATCTCGCTCGTCGGAGCCCTCTGCGTAAACGAAAGAAGCTATCAAGGGGAGTTGAAGCCGTCTGGTGGACACGTGATGTAAGTTCTCACAGAGCCCGCCTTGGCAAGCCCCCGCACTGGCGGAGAAGGATGGATATTCACAGGCGGTGTATATCAATGAGTGATCTGGAGTAGTTTGTGAAGAAGCAGCCGGACGCGGTGCAAACGGGGGCAACAAATGTGATGATGAGGGGATGACGAATTCATAAACTCGTGCGACGGTCGGTGGGAGGCGGCGGCGGCGGCGGCGGCAGGGGTTGAGTATGTGGTGGTCGCTGCGAGTAAAGCCATTGGCTTATGTCTAAGCGTCTGTCGCACTGATGGACGTCGAACAAGTTGTCAGGGTATTCAAAAGTCGCTGCCTCGGAGGGCTGCTTGATTGATATCTGAGTGATTTTTGGATTGAATACTTCTTAGGGCCGTAGGTAGCTTGTGCTCCTCTGTAGTGTGTCTGTGTCATGAGCTTTGAAAAGCAGCCATGATTCGTAAGTGGACGCTAATGTCACGTGAGGGCAATGGCACAAGTTGGTGTAAGATCTGCGGCAGTGAATAGCAAATACGAGATGCCGGACCGACGATTGTGCGCTTGATTTTGATGGCACAGCAGAGTGGCAGCGGACGAGAGGACAATGTGTCAGCCAAACGCTATCATGGGGGTCGCACCGCCTTCAGGAGAGATTGTTGAGGGGAGATCCGACTGGGTAAAGGCTGACTGAGAATAGTCGGAGAATCCCCCCGGGTTGATTTTGGCCAATTATGGCCAGATGGAACGGACGCTGGTGGGAGACTGAAAGTGCGAGTGGAGGACCCTCGAATGCGATGCTCTAGAGGAGCTGCTCTAGGTCCAGTTGCCGTATTGGGAGCAGGCGGACTGCTCGCAGCCTAGCACTCCCTTCCGGGATGGTCGGAGGATGATGCACATGCGGCGGCGCGCAAGGCCCCCGGCAGCAATGACCACTGGCAGCCACGGCCACGGCCACGGCCCACTGGCCCATTTGTCGGCGGAAAACCCGGCCGAGGACGGGATCTCTCGGTGCCATGCCAGGCCAGTCTACGAAACATCTGCGCAGGCGAGGCTTGTCGACTTTTACTTTGAGAGGAGAGAACGCACTGATGCCGGCAGCCACTAGCCAAGATCAGAGCGGGGCAGTGCCCTCTGGCAACGAGAGGAACCTCTGCGGGTGCGAAACAGGGTCTCTTTGCGGTCTCTCTCGAATGCGCATTCGACACGCTGCACGTCTGGTCACGCTACTCGTTCACGCTAGTGCGGGCCCCGTCCCTCTGTAGCTGTTCCGCGGTGGACGCTCTGCCGCGGCCACGGTGGACGCCCCCCTGTCAGCCCCCGTCCTGGACTACCCGCCCCCCGAGGTGCCCACCGAGTATGTCGTTCAGCATTGTCGTGCAGCATTGTCTAATCTATCACCTCGGTAGCACAGCTGGCACAGTGTCCAGTCCAACGCGGGCGGATAGCCGTCCCATCAGCGGCTCAGATCATCCCAACAGCCGCCAACATATGCTCTGCAGAGTGACGTTTCGCCATCAGTGCGATCGCAAACGGTCCCAATCTGGCTTAGCACCAGACCGTGGTACGGACGTGATTCTTTGCGGACTCTTTGTGATCTTGCCAATTCGGTGCACGGTGCAACCCTGATCGCCTCCAAGGAACGCTTTCTCTGAAACGACGGCTCAATCCTTTTTCACAGCGCCTGATCTTCACAGCTACTCGAGTCAATGTCTTTATTAGCTTCCCCTCCATCCCATCATTCTCGAGTCCTCCTTTCAACTTTGTCCTCTCTCTCTGCCCTCCGATCACCGGCCACGCTTTACCATCCACTCCATCCTTATCCTCGTCCCTCCACCCTGGCCATCCTCCAATCCTCCATGGGTGCGTCCCCCTTTTCTCCATTCCGTCTCCAATCTTGCTCACATCTCTTGACAGCCCGTGCCTCTTCGCGTGAACACCCCGCTCGCGAAGATGAGAACGGCTCCAGCCTCTCTTCCCCCATGTCCGCAACATCCCCCCTCACTCCTGCTGACTCTCCAGCGCCCTCACCCGCTCCCTCCAACAAGAGTGCAGACGTAAAGGAGCCCGAGTCAGGTCCTCAGCGCACAAAGGCCTCCTCCACACGCGCCAACGGTGATGCCAAAGAAAAGAAGAAGCGGTCGCGCGTCACTCCCGAGCAGCTCGTCCACCTCGAACGATATTTTGCCATCGATCGCTCTCCTACCGCGGCCCGGAGAAAAGAGATTAGCGAGACGTTGGGTATGCAGGAGCGTCAGACACAAATCTGGTTCCAAAACAGGTCCGTCCCTTCCGACGCCATCCGTGGCTGCTAGCTCTAAACAACAATCCAGACGTGCAAAGGCCAAATTGCAAGACGGCAAGAACAAAGGTCGGGGAGTGATGGACCTAGCCCCGGATTCGCCACCTGAAATCGCCGTCAGCTTTGATGCCAGCATTCACAACCTCATCCACGAGGAAGAACGTGAGTTTGATCTTTCGTCCACGTTTCAAATCCGACAATTGCAAAAACTTGCTAACTTTGCTCTCGTCAGCCGTCACCATCATCCCTTGTACGGACCTGTCGATCGGCACCTGGAAACGTATCGCCACCACTGTCAGTCGACATGATTTGGTAGCCTACGTCTGTGACACAAAGCGCTGTTTGACGTGGTTCATCCAGTCAGCCGGGTATGGCTTCAAGATGGAGATCCCGTTTGATACCATTGTCGACACAAAGTTCACCAACGCCGCCCCGGGCACCGGTCTTGCCACCTTTATTCTCGACAGACCGCCACTATTTTACCTCGAGACCGTCGGCCCCTCCGGCCCCAGCGGACTGCCTCTCCGCGGTTGGAAACGGTGTAGCGACTGGACAGAGGGGATGCAGGCAACCAAGGTTCTCCGCCACGACCTCCTTGGCTCCGCCGTCCAACTTGCCCACTTGTTGCGTAACCTCTCGAGCAGTTCTTCCGCAAGTGAGATCGCTCTGCATCCACCAACCTATGTTCCCACCGCATCGCCGTCCCCGGGCATATCGTCTCAGGTCGTTGGTTACGTCCAGCCTGCGGTCGACGCCTCATCTGACAGCGACTACTGGCAACGCCGATCATCCGCACCTGTCGTTCACAGGCTCAGCCGCTCCCCGCAGATCGTGGACCCCTCCGCGAGTCCGTACAGCTCGTATTCGCATCCACCGTCTGTACAGTCGGTGACTCCCGTACCCGAAGGGTATTATGCTGACTACAGCATGGATCCCCAGTCGAAACATCCGCGGTACCGTCCCCCCGAGTTGGAACTGCATCCCTCAGGTTATCCTGCGATGCCCATGTCGAGAACGGTGTCCCGGAGGGTGAGCTACGGCGATGAGCCATCTGCGTTACCTCCGTCTGCCTCTGCGACACATTCATCATACAATACCCCATCTCCACCCCTGTTGACTACGCCGTTCAATCCGCCAAGCTACTGGAATAATCCTGGCACGGGCGGGATGTCATCTATGCGAGTCGACATGAGCACACCTGCTAGCCATCCGAGCTCGTACACTCACCGACTAAGTTACGACCAAGCCCTCGGTCAACCATCGGACCTTTCCTAGTCTTATTCCTCTCCCATCCGCACCACCTTGCATCGTCGGCATTTTAAAATATCTGTAATACCTAGCTAGAGACTATCTGGGACAACTGTTCTACATATTTACATCGTACATACCAATGATTTGTGTATTAACGTATCACCACGTTGTAAAAGAATGCCATTTACTCACTTGTAATCACATTACCCGCGTTTGGTTGCCGGAACGTTCATGCCAGATTGCATAGCTTCCTGGGTCTCGGACGAAATGCTTGTTGTATCGGTGATGCATAGCACTGCACAGTAGATGTAATGATTAGGTTGGAAGAACCCATCATGTATGACAGAATGTATCATATAGGAATACGATAAAATAAAATCATAGACCGGTCTGACGTTCCTTGCTGATCCGGCCAATGTATGCCCTGCTGACGATATTGACTGTTGTGAAAGAGGCCGATCAGGACTTGTGAAACCGGCGGCGAGAAACAGAGCACACACGTACACGCTTCCATGTATCTATCCAGGCAGTTCGACAGACAAGTCTATGGAAGTGTTGTTAGCTCACATGGTCGCGGCAGGACGCGAGCACATACCTGCTCTGAGCTCGACAGTGAGGTGGATGGCTTTGTGACGCACTTGGCAAAGCATTTCTCGTTGCTTTTCTGTGAAACACGGGGGGTCAGAAGGTTCACTTATCCCACAACATGCGTACATACATTCATGAGCTCTTGCGCGTTGATAAGAGCAATCTCGCTCCTGACAGAGTTCATCACGGCTTCCTTGCGAGCCGCCATGTCTGAGAAACCGTGAGTACAGACGCATTGGTTCATGGAATTAGACGGTACCTGACGACGAAGAACTCGACGATGACCCGAGGAAAGACATTCTGGGGCTCTTGAAAGGGTGTTTTGGGGGAGGTACCTGGTGAGTGACTTGTTGAGTGGAGGTACCGTAAACTAGTGAGTGACTTGTCGAGTGCAAGTGCAGTGACAGTCCCGTTTTGGATTCTTACTGAACGCCGGACGATCGGGCGCCCATGTGGATCTAATCTAATCTCGCAAAGCCCATTGCATTGACGGTTTTGCCATCCTCAACAACAGGTATGTCTGCAATCCCTCGCCATCATATATAATGCTGACCGTGTTCAGAGAGCCGATGCAAGTTCTCCGGACGATTACACCAGCGGGACATCCGTCGCTTTATTCTTCACAAGCTTGGTCTGAGTCTTATCATCTGCGACTCATATGAGTTCTGCCCCTTACCACCAAGAAGCTAGTAGGTTTAGCAGAGGTCAGTTAACTTGGAACCACAGGCCGCATCTCTCTTCGTTATTGCCAGCGGTGGACTAGGGTTATTAACCCCGCCGCGCCGGCATAGGTTGCTGAATATCTCAGAACCAGCCCTACTGTCTACACTGTTTCAAGGTCATAGTGATATCGTCGATCGTGACCACTCTAACCTCCGAAGACACACTCGTCATACGGCCAGAGCGGTGGTACCTATGTTGTGGCACAGTCTGCTGTGACTTCTAACTGCGCTCACAGAATCAATCCAAACGTTGAAACCACCGCAGTCACCATGAGGCCCCTCGTACCCTAGAATGCTGCACGTCTTCTTCACGGCATCACTCTGACTCCGATTGAACCAACCATGCCCTAACTGTATACTAGCTCTCTGTTACCCGCAGTGACCCTTGGAAAGTCCCTCGCCCAAAGGTACAACGGTCAGCTCAGCAAACACAGTCTGAGGCAGGAAGGTCCCTGTTATTGATGTCTACTTCGCCACCTGTGCCGCAACCGCGCAGATGTAGGGGTATTTGGCGTGGTGGTGACAGGCACTGTTGGAAACCTCCAGGCTCTGGAGACCATCATGTCCATTACAATTCTACACGGTAAAGACTATCTGGTTCAGCCCCTCTCCCCTCCGTTGGGCTCAATCAATCCTCTTTCCCTTCGCGAACACAAACAGAGGGCAATCCATTGTCTCCGCTGCGAGCCGGAGCGGATGGGTACGAGCCATCCATCGTTACTCAATCGTTACACGTCTTCGCGTTGTCTAAACCACCGTTCCGCCGCATCAATGTCCGATCCCGTCGACCCACATGTCCCGAAGGCAAGAAGCTAGTGAGTATTTCAGATCACTGGCATACTTTTCCATTTCACGGAGGTGCGAGACCGGATAGGGAAGCAGAGGGCCTGTCGTCAGGGACCCTCTGCGACGCATACGTGCCTCTATACGTTTCCCCACTTTCCTTGTGTGATTTTCCGTTTCATCCTCTTGCCTGGGATTCAGCTGAAGCTCTGGAGCACGGTTCCGTATAATCGATGTTCGGCCGCCGGTGGAAGTTGGCATCTGTCATCTCCCTGGATCCATCAGTGCGCGCCTTTGCTATTCGAGATTTCGAGGTGAGTTCTTCTACACTTACCGACGTTCCTACCTCAACCTAGACATCCCACTGTCGGAACTTGTGGCGAATCCGGACGGCGGATCTACCGAAGATACAGCGGTCTACGTCGTTTGTCGACTTGGAAACGATTCGCAGCTCGCTGTGGGTGCTCTCACGAGTGCAGGCACGAAAGGGGGTAGTGGAAGATGTGATCGGACGGCTGCGAGCGCGGTCAAAGGAAGTCGACAAGAACTTCCCAGTCTACTGAACAATGGAAGGGTCCGAAAGGACCATTTATCAAATTAGACGGTACTGCCACCGATGCTACGTTGCGCGAAGGCTTCCCCTGTCGATGATCTTCTTGAAGAATCTGTAGCGATGACGGGATCGGTGATGATCAAGATGAAGGTTGTACTATAGGTATCGTGCATTTGTAATGGTACAAGTTGTGCTACACATTGATTGTGATTAGAGTACATATGCTACATTGCTGACTGAGTCAAGGCCTCGTCGTGCTGTCTGTTGTTTGTAGCAGGCCAGGAACTTAGACCGGAGCGCTGGAGAAGGACTCCATGCCAGTAATCTTGTCATGGTCGGCGAGCCTTGGATTGGCCTCGTATACCGTGATCACAGGCTCGTTTTTGCGCTAAGTGGGACAGGCATGAGAAGAGTGTGGCGGGAATAGAAGGGCGGGAATGAACGAACCTCAGACCATTGTCCCAGGAAGCCAAGATAATAGAGACGAATCGTGTCGGCACCCTGAGAACTCGGAAAGAAGAGGGTGACAGAGGTGACGTTGGAGAATTTGGCTGGCCTTTGATGGGACACGAATTAGCTTCGTAGCGGGAGAAGGGGGTGATGGGCTAATACGTACAAGACGTGATATTCGCCGACGTCGCGCCCCTGGGCGACGGTGAACTCTTGCGTCGGCTGGACGTCGGACACATCAGAGAAATCGAGATGCTCGATATTAGTGTACTGCCCCGGAATGAGCATCGTCATGTGCCGCACGCAGTGTCAGTTGGCTTACCAGGGAAACTTTGGACGGAGTCTGGTCGGCGGGACCAGCTTTCAGGAGAACTGCGCGCAATTTGACCGAGCCTGTGAAGGGAACACGAATGATCCTGAGATCTGGTTGAGCGGTTGGTAGTACATATTGCAAGGTGATAGGGCACATACATTTGATCGTCTGCATCAGACTCAAGAAACTACGTAAAAAATCAGCAAGGACGGCTTGTTATTGGTGGCGGGCATACGTACGACTTCCTCGTCCAGTCGCTCGTTCCAGGGTTTGATCACCTCTGCGCCTGAGCCGGACTCTGCGTTGAGCGCGACGACGTTGGGACGGTCGATCTTTGCATACAGATTGTCGCGAGGACCGTCTCCCTCTGGGATGTGGTCGTGATCATGCTCGTCGTGACAGTGGTGGTTGTGCGCCATACTATAGTGCCATGCAGTCGCTATACGATGTCTAACGACAACATGCAAGTCTTGCAAGACTTGGAGCTTTGCTTCCAACTTTGTATCCAGTTCGGGAGGAGCAGCCACCGGAGCCAAACAAAGCCAAACACGTGATTTGCTGTATAGGCCGCTCGGCGTTGGCAGACTCGACGACGACGCGTACGACAACGACGACAACGATCTCGAGTTTGGTGAGTGTCTCTTTCTGCACGACGTTCGCTCTGATGCGTACTATTCGTAATTTGCGTTCGATCGTCTTCCGCCCCATACCAAAGGGGCCGCTCGCCGGCGTGCCCTGGGGTGGAGGATATGAGACAAACATTTACATTCTGAGCCTTCTCTCCATGCTCTCCATGCTGTCGATGCTTCATATACTGACCTCCCGTTTCTCTCCCTAGATATCCTTTTTGCTCTCTTTTACCCGCTGAAGGTTGTTTTCATTGTAGAAGTACATAGTATGTCGCTTGGCCAATGTTCCGTTCGGTCATTTGGCTAAGCTCTCTTGAGCCAGTCGAACTATCTCTTGCGCAATATACGTCTGATTCCCCATGTCTGAGTCAACACCCGTGCAGGACCCCCAACCTGAATGGCAGTCGGAGCGGCCCTCTTTCAGACTTTACCGCGCACCGCAGTCATCTCCCAACCGTGCGTGATGAATGAAATCACTCGAATTGTTTTCTTGATTCCATCCCCTTCGCCTCGTAGGTCCTTCCGACCAGGATGACTTGACTCCCGATGCCTCTGAACTTAGGGCCATGCAGGCTTCTCTTTCTGCCCGCGCTCAAGCCTTAGCCAATGCCCCTCTCAAGACAGAAGCGGTCCGACAGGCAGAGTACAAGGCCAGGCTAGCCAAGTATCCTACCGTAAGCTTCTCTCGAAGGAAAACTCCAAAGTCTCATGCGCCGACGTTCTCATCTTCGCAGACGACCATTCGTGTCCGTTTTCCTGATCGCATGCAACTCGAGAAGACTTTTCCTTCAACAGACAAGATCAAGTCTGTCTACGCCTTTGTACGCAATTCTCTACGAGAGGACGTCAAGCCCATCAAATTTGTGCTATGTATATACCACTTTTCTCACCAACATCCGCACTCCCGATCACTAACACTGCTCGTCCACCAGTTCAAACACCTCCCAAACGGGAACTAAAGGTCTCCGACCCCAAGGTCCGGGATCTATCGCTCTTTGATTTGCATCTTGCCCCTTCATCAGTCCTCCACCTCAAATTTTTGGACGACTCTCTCAACCGTAAGTTCAGCTTCCGTTCAGCTCCATGTCGACTGGCAATCAACGCTATCGTCTCCAGACGTGGACGTTCCCGCTCCTCTAGACGCTTCTGTCCTTGCCGTCGCAGAGGACCTCCCGATCCCACCAGATCCCGAGTCCAATAGAACGGCAAGTACTACCCCACCGCAGAAGCCAGCTGCAGTTCCCAAACCGGTCACTGCATCTTCTTCCTCATCGGGGGAGAAGAAAGTTCCCAAGTGGTTCCAGCTCGGACGAAGTAAGTAGGCATTCCCTCCCATCGCTAGAGACTGACAGGCTTTGTAGAGTAAGCAAACAATGGCTACCTGTAGTATAAATTATATACAATGTATGTGGAGACACTACGGGACTGTCAATACCCGCGACGCTGTAATTCTGGATCAATGTATTTCATACGTCCACGACCTAAGATTTATCAGTAAAACAGACAGCACGTCGGAAGGCCAACATCAACTGACCTTTGAAACGGACACCATTGGAGGATGGCGGGTTAGCTTCCTCGAGACGTCGTTTCAATCGCTCCAACTCTCGCCGTTTCTCTTCCTCTAGTCGTTCCCCCTCTTCCCTCTCTAGTCGAGCATCGTACTGTTCCTCCGTCTCCTCTACCGGTTCGTTCTTTTCCGGCGACTTTTCCTTCGCTGGAGAGCGTGAGCGGTCCTTGCGATGCTTGCTGCGTTTCTTCTTCCGATGCTTGCGCTCACGTTCACTATCCGATACCTCAGAATCATCAGAATGTTTCGAACGATGACGATGCCGACGCTTCTTCTTGCGCCGTTCGCGCTCCGAGTCATTATCGGATGCAGATTCACTTGCTTGAGATTTGGCCTTGGCTAGGGAGAGTATCAGAGTTTGTTGAGCACGAGATGCAGTGTCCAATTATCTCACTTTCTTCTTTCGGTGGTTGCGCTTTTGCGCGGAGAACCAACTCGCCGCAGTTTGCGATCACCACTGGCCTAACCGGCCGGTCCTTTTCATCGACCGGTACGTCTGCGATCTTCTGGACGACCTCATAACCCTTGATCACCCGCCCAAACACGACATGCTTGCCGTTCAAGTGGGGGCACGGACGAAGCGTGACGAAGAATTGTGATCCGTTTGTGTTCGGACCTTTGTTGGCCATACAGAGTAGACTGTACACGGAGCAGGTGGGCGGGACGGATGATGAATGAATCAGGCGAGCGTTAAGCAAGTTGGAGCAGAAGTACTCACCCTTCCGAGTCAAGGGGACGCGAGAGATCTTCATCCGCAAAGGTGCCGCCGTAGATAGACTCGCCCCCGGTTCCATTTCGCTTCGTGAAGTCTGAGACGCAGCCAGTGTCAGAGGCGTCAGGAGTAAAGTGAGGTGGCCTATAGTACCTCCGCCTTGAATCATGAAGTCCTTAATGGAGCGGTGGATTATGCTATTCTTGTAATACAGAGGCCGGTCGGACAACGGCGAGATGCCCTTTTCGCCAGTACATAGCGCACGAAAGCTGAGCAACGTCAGCGTGTATCCCTTGGGGCGACGTGTGTCGGACGCACCTACTTTTCAGCCGTTTTCGGGGCGGTATCGTTGAAGAGCTCAAATATCACCCTAAGACGAATTAGCGGTATACATGAAAAAAGACTCGCAGGCATACCTTCCTGCGGGTGCACCGTCGACGGTAATGTCAAAGAATACCCGAGGCCTCACCATCCTGTATCAACGTTTGGTTCCAAGTTCAAGCGTAACCCAAGTGACGAACGCGCGAACGTTCAGTATCAGCAGAGCACGTGACGCTGCGGGCGGGCCGCCACGGGACCTTGGCGCGTTGAGAGCAAGCGCAGCGACGACCAATGTGAACGATAGCCATAAACCGTCCGTCATCGACATTGTTGTCGAGCTCGCTGCCAGTATCAGTGCCAGTGCCCCGTTGTGCCCGTGCGCACTGCTGCACCCCGCAATTGGTGGCGAGACGCCGCCTCGAAGGTCGCTTCTGATTCCTAGGACCGCCTCGACGCTCGTTCCACTGGATAACCACCTCCCAGCGATACCATGTCGCCCGCGAACTGGTACCGCGAATACAACGTCGTCGTTCTCGGAGGTTAGTAATATATTTTTGCAAGTTCTACTCTTGCTAGAAAGCCCGTTGTAGCTGGAGGAGTTGGCAAGTCTGCCTTGACTTTCCGTTTTGTTCGCGACCAATTCCTCTATGATTACAATCCCACCATCGAGGGTATGTCGCCGTCTTCCTTTCCAATTCTGCATCATCTCGACGTTGTAACACTGGACCAGAACAATACCGCCGGCCTATGACCAAGGATGGTCAGTCGTACGTGGTGAGTGACTTCCTTCATTGCTTCCCGTCCTGCTGCTCAAACCCTGCAGCTTGAAATCTTAGACACTGCCGGCGCAGAGCAATTTACTGCGCTCAACGAGGTATATATAAAGGTGGGAGATATTGTTGCCCTTCATTGCTCGTAGCTTACCTCTCGTTCAGTCTGGCCACGGATTCGTCCTCGTCTTCAGGTACAGACTGATAGTGCACAAATGATTGCTTGCCTGCAACATTCTCTTATCGCTATTGCAGCCTCACTCAGGAAAGCAGTATTCAGGATATTGACAATATCCGGCAGCAGATACAGCTCATCAAGGGACGTTCGGTATGTGCTTTTTGTGCTAACAGCTTTGCCTTCGCCTTACACGCATATGGCAGAAGGTGCCCATAGTGGTCGTAGGGGCCAAAATGGACTTGGTATGTACACCACAAGCGATTTATTCCCTCGCTACACTCATGGCACACATACAGGCACGTGAGCGCGAAGTAACCCAAGCCCGCATCAAGGAACTTGTTGCTGATTGGAGACTTCCCGTCTACGAGACGTCAGCTAAAAACAACGTACAAGTCAATGATGTGTTTGACGACCTGTTAGACCAGATGCGAGCCGCATACCCTAACCAGCCACTCAAGAATCGCAAACGGCGGGCGCGAGGGCCAGCCTGTATTATTCTGTAACCATAATCATCTCTACGGTGCGTATGCGACAACACCCGGTATCTAAATATGCTGACGAGTTTGACAGGACATCTCATTATCATGCTATCAATTCCATTCTACGCTCTTTATTTTGCACTCGCCCGGTTGCTTCGAGTTATATACTTTGCCGGAGCATCGGATTTTCTGCTTCATTTGTCGCCACTGCTTTCGTGCTCGCTCTTGCTACACTCTTTCTCCACTACTGTAGCTGTTCCTGGAATTCATATTGGTTACTTGGCCTAGCTTGTTACTGTACACGTACTCATAACCGGGGTACCCGGTAGAGAGTCGCCATTGAACGACGATGGTTGCCTCATATGGAAGTGCACTCGTGCTTACATAACCGGCGTTCTTTGTCAGGCTGAGCGGGGCTGAGAGCTCGCTCTTTTTCTCTTTCTCTCAAACACTCACCTCCTCGGCCTCCGCAACCTCTCCTTACATTTTTCTTCCATAGACAATGGTTTGTCTCTTCAATTCCATGTTGAAAACTGATACTGAATCGCCTTGTAGAGTTACGGTGGCAATTACGGCGGCTATGGCGGCGGCGGCCACGGTGGTTATGGTGGAGGCTACGGCGGTGGTTACGGGGGCGGAGGAGGTTGGGGTGACGGCGACAAAATGTCCAATCTCGGCGGTGGGCTACGTAACATCGACTGGAACTCGACAAAACTCGAACGCTTTGAGAAAAACTTCTACGTTGAAGACAAACGCGTGACGGCGCGCAGCGAGCGAGAGATTGACGAGTTCCGCAGGAGCAAGGAGATGAAGGTTTGTCTGTTCATCTGCACATGTATCCAAGATCCGATGCTAACATTTGGCGCAGGTTCAAGGCCGCAATGTGCCAAGACCCGTCACTTCTTTCGAAGAGATCGGCTTCCCCGACTACATCATGTCGACCATCCGGGCACAGGGTTTCGCGGCTCCGACTCCCATTCAGTGCCAGGCATGGCCCATGGCTCTGAGCGGTCGCGATGTCGTCGCAATTGCCCAAACGGGAAGCGGGAAGACCATCTCTTTTGCTCTTCCTGCCATGCTTCATATCAACGCGTATGTACCCGCCCTTTTTCCTCCTTCGCATCGAATCTGACACATTAGCAGTCAACCTCTCCTCGCGCCCGGAGATGGTCCCATTGCACTCATCCTCGCTCCTACGCGTGAGCTGGCTGTGCAAATCCAGCAAGAGTGTACCAAATTTGGGTAAGTTCGCCCGCTCAGTAAGGCTTCCCGCGCACCTAATGACCTCTCGATAGATCCAACTCTCGCATCCGGAACACTGCTATCTATGGTGGTGCGCCGAAAGGCCCTCAAATCCGAGATCTCCAGCGCGGTGTCGAGATTGTCATTGCCACGCCCGGTCGTCTCATCGACATGCTGGAAACCCAAAAGACCAACCTCCGCCGTGTCACTTACCTCGTTCTAGACGAGGCTGATCGCATGTTGGATATGGGTTTCGAGCCTCAAATCCGAAAGATTATCGGCCAAATCCGACCCGACCGTCAGACTCTGATGTTCAGCGCTACGTGGCCGAAGGATGTTCAGAAACTTGCGAACGTATGTGCTTCCCTTTTATTGTCTGTCATGCCTTGCTGATGTCTCTTCCAGGATTTCCTCAAAGACTTCATCCAAGTCAACATCGGATCGATGGAACTGACCGCTAACCACAACATCCAGCAGATTGTTGAGGTTTGCAGCGACTTTGAGAAGCGTTCGAAACTCATCAAGCACCTGGACCAAATAAGTCAAGAGAACGCCAAGGTGCTCATCTTCGTAGGCACGAAGCGCGTCGCCGACGACATCACCAAGTACCTCCGTCAAGACGGTTGGCCCGCACTGGCCATCCACGGTGACAAGGAACAGTGAGTATTGCAACGCATATATCCCTGTCTATGACACTTATTCGCTCCGCAGACGTGAGCGTGATTGGGTCTTGGGAGAGTTCAAAGCAGGTCGCTCTCCTATACTGATTGCTACGGACGTAGCATCCCGTGGTCTCGGTATGTTCTCTGTTCATAGCAAGCGCTGCGAGCTTGAGCATGCCATGCATGCTCTCGTGGGCGTCCGGAAGTGGATTTGTGCGGTCAGTATGACGCCGGTACAGATATGCATACTCACTTCTAGGTCTTTGGGTTCGTCTCCGAAGCACGGCAGGCTAAAGTAACCAACGCGCATAGTGGAAACGGTGGACGATCCGATTCCGCGTTATTCCCTCTGACCTTCTCCATGGACCTATGGTGCGTGTGCTCGGGTCGGGCTACGTACTTGGGTTCGCGCCGGCGTTTGTTCAGGCAGTGCCAGCCCTGGTATGGTTTTGGTTATGGACTTTTCGCAAATGAGTCGCGGGACACTTGGCTCTCTTCCACATCGTTGCGCGTTCAACTTCGCCTGTCTCCTGAGCTCGGACATGTATCGCCTCCATCACCTTGAGCATTCAAGGTCGAGGTAACCCTAGGACTATCGGGTGATCCACAGCGTCTACACTGCACTCGGAGCGCTTGCGCTATCCTCCCTTGCATCTGGTTATTGACCATGGTTTTTGAATTTTTATGCTTGTGATTCCATCGGTCTGTCTTGTTATGCTTCGTTGCTCTTGTCTTGGCTACTCGTTCCTTCCGAATGTGTAGACGTGAAGGATGTAGGCTACGTTATCGTGAGTCCTGCTTGTGTCTCTCCGCATATCATTCTCTGACCTCATAATGCAGAACTATGACTTCCCCAACAACTGCGAAGACTACATTCACCGGATTGGTCGTACTGGAGTACGTACATATCTCCCTTCTCACGATCTCCTCCATATTGATTTTGTGTTATCAGCGTGCTGGTATGAAGGGTACTTCCTACACCTACTTCACTACCGACAACGCCAAATCTGCCCGGGAACTCATCGCCATTCTTCGCGAGGCTAAGGCCAACATTCCACCCCAGCTTGAAGAGATGGCCATGTTTGGTGGTGGCGGCGGACGCAGTATGTTACTTCTTCATATCATCTTACTCATCCGTGCTCATTTTGTTTTCTTCAGACCGTTATGGTGGCGGAGGTCGCGGTCGTGGTGGAGGTGGTGGTGGAGGACGCTACGGCGGTCATCAGGACCATGGATATGGCGGCAGGAACAATGACCGCTGGTAGTTCTTGTTTCTTGTCATGTACGCACCCGCATACCTTTATTTTCGCACTCGCATACCGCTATTCTAGATATATGGATAGAGTCTGGCCGCCTCGAGCTTGCCAGTAGTAATGGCTCGATCTTGTTCACTGTAGTATGCATGTAGTTTTATTGCATTTGGGATACGTCTAGCATAATGAGCGTCAACCCGGACTTCTCCTATTCGAGCCATCCTCACCGCACACGACATGGATAACTCGCGAAGCGGCGTTGCCACCGCTAGCATGACCTTTACAGAAGTGAAACCCACGGATGTGAATCCGCAGATCTAGAAGAATGGGCAATCCCTGTGTACTGTTGGGCTTCTAGGGTGAGGCCAACAGAGTGTCCAGAGATTATAATATCAATTAAAGGCTGATGATACGTAGTATAGATGCAAGGGAGCCTAAGGCATGAAACCTCGGAGAGTGTCGATAGATGGCTCGTATGACTTGTTCAGGGCTGTGGTGGATGTGCCATCTGTCCGTGGTGCGATTGCGAAGAAGTGTTCACCAGTGAGGCCGCCTCTGGGAAGCTTCCCGTACACTTCTTGCTTCTGCTCCTTCGTTAGCCTGACATCTTTGCTGACATATGGTCGCAGCTGCGAAAGATAGTGAAGGTATGAGCACACCATCAGGAGGAGATAGGAAGTATTACGCACAGGCGAGTTTTGAATATCCTCAATGGATGGCGCAACAAAGTACCGGACCTGTTCGTCCACCAACCTATACTTTGCCTTTCCTTTCACAACATGTTTTCCAGGAGCACCAGTGCGAACGCCTCCTGGTAGGAAGGCCTGGCGAGTGCCTATTGGGGACCAGGGCGATAAGTTATGTTTGCGCATCAGGATTCAAGTCTAACGCACCCTTGTAATAGTCCTTGTTTCCCCGCTTTGGGGTCAGAGCACGCCGGGAGGCCTTTGAAAGACAGGCGAGTGTAGGGAACATCGCTGTCTTCGATCAAAGTATCTATGGGCGTCTATGTCGTTTCTCTTCCTCTGTGCTGTGGGCGCCAGTACTATGGAACATTCACCAGAATGGCAATATTTCATGTTCAATCGTTTCATGTTGAATCGGACGGTGAGTAAGTACTATAGTACTAGATCATGATGATACTACTGCTGCTACAGTGCATCCTGTTGGAGAGATGATCTTTCCGCTCCCGCATTGTCATCTTACTATACATCCTCACGTCTACTCAGTGCACTCGAGAGTCGAGACTGATTGATTACCACCTTCGACCATTTTTCCTATCGACGTCTCGCGCGAGATACATAGTCGTTATCGAAGGCACCTCCATCTCCCATGTCCATGAGACCCACCGTATCCAGAAACCGTATTTGAATTGGGCTTTGCATGATGACAACCTTCGCAGCTTATCACCTGAACGCACGGGCCGTCTTATCGCCCATAATATTCAGGTGAACTGGCTCACGAGAAGGAGTGCCGTCGGAAACTGCACAGGGTACTTAACAAGACGACAGTTGTGGTAGAATGTAGCCCGTACTGCCTATCCCAGTTCTGTTCCAGTGCTTTTCACTTGGACATCAAAGAAGACATGGCACCCGGACCCAGCGCAGCTCCTACTTTCCGCACCGTTGTTGAGGTATGATTCTTGTGTATGCATGAACTAGGTCTGAGAATCTCACTATGATATCATCACGTTTGTTGTATAGGTCGATCCTTTCGTGTAAGTACTAATCCATCCGAACTCACGATGTGCAGCAGACGATTTACCGACAATCATTATGACAAAGCCCTGCCGAGCAGCAGAAGGTCAATACTTGACCTCTGTCTCCTTATTACTGAACTTCTAACCTCGAACCTTGCTTCCTAGGGCCTACATAACCGCTGGCAGTAAGTAATCGCACCAGAAGTGAATTAATGACATGTACTCATATATGCCTACAGCCCTGACATCCCGGCTTTCGCCACTGTCAAACCCGGAGAAGTATTCAAAGTTGAGTGTGTTGGTATGCACTCAGGCCCAGGTTGCATTAGATTCTGTCTTATCCATCTTTGTATGACGCAGATTGGACTGGCGGCCAAATCCAGAACAGCGATAGTACGCGGCAGCTTTCCAAATTGATACCATGTAACAGCTAATTGCGTCTCCTACTGTAGACAGCGACGACATTAGGAATGTCGATTTGACCAAAATTCACAACCTATCCGGACCTATTGCCGTCGAAGGCGCTGAACCAGGCGACTGCCTTGTCGTCGATATTTTGGACGGTCAGTAGTATTTTATTCTCTCTCTACTCTATGCCACTCACGGCGAAGTATAGTACAACCTTTTGATCAGATGCGCTGGGGTTACACCGTGAGCGAAGCTTCACCTCGTGACTAATCATCCTACTGAAGTCATGATCCAAGGGTATCTTCGAGCTCGAGAACGGTGGCGGTCTGTTCGGTATGGAAAACACTCAGAATTGGGATGCATCGTCCATAACCTTATCCTTCCATAGCACGGGAATTCAATAGCAAAGCTGCCAAAGCCATCTGGGATTTTGAAGGTGACATCGCTTATGTTTCGTACTCTTTGCAGCTTGTAACCCAACACATACTACTGCCAGGTATCTACGCTACTTCAAGGCACGTACCTGGCGTCCGCTTTGCCGGAATATCTCATCCAGGACTTATCGGCACGGCGCCATCAGCGGAGCTGCTCGCCACCTGGAACAAGCGTGAAGGCGAGCTTATCGCCGCGCATGCCAATTCCGTTCCCCCCGTTGCGTTTCCTCCTGAACCAAGGGGCACGCACGTTGGAGCCAAGGAGAACTTGACCGAGGAAGTCTTTGTGAAGATTGCAAAGGAGGGTGCAAGGACTGTTCCACCCAGAGAACATGGTGGAAATTGTGATGTGCGTGGCTTCACGATATCGAGAACTTTCCTGCGAGTACAGTCTGACGTCTGTTTCTTTGCGCAGATCAAGAACCTCTCGAAAGGCTCCCGCTGCTACTTCCCTGTCTTCATACAGGGCGCGAATCTCTCAGTCGGTGATCTCCACTTCTCACAAGGTGACGGAGAGATCTCCTTCTGCGGTGCCATTGAGATGGCGGGTGTCATCACTTTCAAAACTAGCATTATCAAAGGCGGAGTTGAGAAGTTCGGACTCAGGAACCCCATGTTCTTGGTTTGTCAACTTCAATGTCTCTCCTTCTCGTAGTCGTACTGAGGCGTCCCAGCCTTCTCCCATCGATCCTGTCTACTCTGCGAAGGTATACCAGGGTTTAATGTCTCGATAGGGCCTCATTGACTGTGGGTTGTGCAGCTTTGTTTTGAGGGTATCAGTGTTGATGTCCATGGGGACGGCAAACAATACAACATGGATGCGTGAGTCCTCCATCTGTATCCCCCGTTACTCACAAACTTGAACATGCCGAGGTTCACCTCGTTATTCTTCCTCAGTACTGTCGCATTCAAGCAAGCGACGCTCAACGCTATCCAGTACCTCATGAAACTTGGTTACAGTGCGTCGCCTTCCCTCATCTCGCAATTGTCAGCTTCTAATTGACATGGATGTCAAGCCCGTGAACAAGCTTACCTTCTTCTCTCTGCTGCGCCCGTTGAGAGTCATGTTGGCGCTGTAGTGGTACGTATACCTTATGGTTGACTTGCATATTGAGATAACGTTTTGGCACCGTTCAGGACTCACCAAACGCATGTGTCACGCTTGAGATCCCTATTGGTATCTTCGACCATGTGCGTAGCTGTTTCTGCGAGTACAGGACGATAGCTGATTTCTGTGGATACTTCAGGACATTCTGCCCAATCCCGAAGGTCTGACCGCGAAGGACTTTGGGCAATGTGCCATCCGCAGCGACGGTGTCATATGAACTTGACGCCTTCTTTGGATTAGTTTATACGCATTGATGTCATCAATGGTGGAATTATTGTTGTAAGGAACCTTGCGTTGTGTACAGGACCCAACAAGGATGGAACGTATTGGTATCTGAGCTTTCAAGATTCTGATCACTGAGGCCCAGAGTATCGTCGTTGGGTGTTCTGTGAAGTACTCGTCTGGAAACAGTCTTGACATTGGCACTATCGACACGACAACAATTCGACAACCATATATCCTACATGTCGATCAATCGATCAAGAAGACGGAGACAAGGCATAGAAAGCAACAATTTGAGGAAGACGAATGTTTGACATTAACAAGCATTATACCGGTGCTCGAAATGTGATGCACTCATTCTCCTCCAATCCTCTCGGAAGGCACGTCATTCCGTGCGAGAACATTGGGAGTGTTAGCAGCTATACGTTATGGCCAGGTCAGACAACGGTAGCACCAAATCAATGAGAAAGTCACGCACGGACGCCACTGAGAACACCTTTGAGAGCCAAGGCCGTCAATCGACTCTCAACCTCAGCCGGGGTCAAATAGCCCTCCAAAGAGTATAAGTATGCGATAAGGCCGGAAACGTGCGGGGCGGCCTGAATTTCCGGTAGAAAATGGGTCTCTGCATCAGTATGAGAGGTATTATGATTGATAATATCTGACTCGCCATGGAAGTCCCGGAAATTCTGTTGGTGGCCTATCACAGCGACAATGCATCAGAGTCAGCTCTGGCACCGGTAATCGAACCCGAGAATATAGGACTTACCGTTGTACTGCCGACCCAGGTACTGATCACGTTGAGACCGGGAGCGAAAATGTTGACGATAGAACCATAGTTGGAGAAGAATGCGCGAGCATCAGCGATGGTAGAAGCGCCAACAGTAATTGCGGATGGGACATGGGCGGGAGTATAATTGATTGCATCTGCATTGTCATTACCTGCAGAGACCTGGAAAAGAGATTAGGACCATGCTACTTAGATGGTCTTATTGATAGCGTGGCTCACCGAGGCAGGGATTCCGAAGCTGATCAACTATTCGGTATGGATACTAAGTGGGCCATTACAACGCCTCCATTGAACAATATTCTTACCGCAGCAACAGCCATGTCAAGAGGGGTCTGTGCAGGACCAACACGACCACCAAGACTCAGATTGACTACCGAGGGGCGGCCAGAAGCTTGACATTGAGAGATAACCCAGTTCAAGCCTGAAATGACATCAGACTCGAAGCCAAGGCTATATAGAATCGTTAGCTTGTCGAGGTCTCAGCCAGACATTCTGCAGTACTGACTTCCGGTAGTCCAGAACCTTCACAGCTATGAGGTTGGCAGCTTTGGCGACCCCGTATCGGTAGCTACCAGCGGTACCTCTGCCATGGGACAATTCAGCAACGAATTAAATACTCATTCAAACATGGCTTACGCGACGTGGGTACCATGACCATGATCGTCGATGCTGGGGTAGCCTTCACCAAAGGTAGCTCCCCAGCGAGCACGACCGCCGAACTGGACCTAAAGGCGAGCCAAAACCGTGAGACTTCACGCAAGGCCTTCCCAATGGACTCACATGAGCGATGTTGATTCCACTGTCTAGAATAAACTTGTCAGATTTGTGGTCGTAGACAAGATAACTGAGCAAGCTCACCGAGGATATAGATGTCTGAACCTAAACCAGAAGGGTAATTGTACCTATACGGGAAGTTCAGATCCCCGTCATTCTGGTTAGCGAGTCTTCCGTCCTGCGATATGCGAGCAAGACCCCAAGGAGCGTCACGTCTCGTAAACGGAACATCGGTAAACAAGTGGTATAATAGTGGTTAGAAGTGAGCTCCTTACTGTATTACAACTTCCTGCATGCCAGACACAACACTATCTTGATGAATAGACTTGACGTCGGGGCTGCCACGGAGCAAGCTCAACCCGCTTGCAGAGAATTTCCCTGAAATCAACAAGGTCAGTACCAGCGACGTTCACGAGGAAGAGTTAGGCTCTATGTTACCGGCAAAGCCGTGCAGAACGTCAGAACGCCAGTCGCCGTGCGTGACAGTATGGTTGCCGAGGTGCTGGCGAACCCAGTTGAGGTGAGTCTGCTTGGAGGTACCGTCCTTGAGCACGACGATGTATGACTGATGTTTTGCTCCGTTGGCATCGCCCACGGCGGTGGTGTCGTCTCTCGGCGCACCAAAGACGGAGGAGGTCAATAAAGCTAGAAAGGCGAGGACAACAGCGCACAAACGCATTGTGGGGTCGGTGAGCAGCTCTTACTCTGGAACCGTGACGGTAACCACTGAAGGGCTTGTAGGAACTGCTCAGGCAAGGCGAATATTTATACCTGGGCATGTCTTTGCCAACGCATCATACGTCCCACAGACGATGGCAATGGAGGTCCCATAGGCAGCGATCGCCGTTGCGCCAACAAGCGATACGATGGATTCCAGTGCTCCTAGTCAGCGACGCAAATGGGGGAACTTGTCGATTTAAAGGCCGTATACAGGATGAGAATATATTGCATGCATTCCCGGCTTTGCGGCTGCTCGCACAACTCGCTATACTTTGACCTCAATTGGGTTGTACCAAGTCGCAACAACGACCTGTTCGCTTTAGAGGATCTTTACCGTTTCTGATGCGTTGAGGACGACGGCAGTGTAAATGCGTTGGGTGGAGAGGGGCGAGCATAATCGATGTTCACTTGAATATACGTCAGTAGAACCAGAGATTCATCAGTATAAGTGAGCAGGTGTCGACGCCCCAGAAGGCGGGCGCAATTTGGGTGAGGCCAACTGCTATATTGAAGGCAATAGTAGGTCATCCGCTGGTCTTTCTAGTCATCGTACTTTCCTGAGAAGCGGAATGATATGGGCTTCCATTGCAACCCGGGATTGTGTGGAGGACTTTGTGCCGCCGTCGGTCTTCGAATGAACGCCACGAGCTACCCCAGAAGGGAGACGAGGTTGACGATGTCTGAATTATTAAACGATCCGCGACATTTCATCTATCACTCACCCCACCTCTAGAAGCCCCCCGGATCCGGCGGGTGTAGGGTGTAGGCTCTCCATCATTATGCTCGAAATGGAGTTACGCATGACAATGGTATTTGAAGGCTCCTTCGATTCTTGAGGGATTTGAACGTAAATGCTACCCGCCGTTGATTCGTGCGTGATATGATCCCAACCCTCAGCAAGATGACTTTTTGAGTGGGATGATTCGCAGCTGCTTGCGGGTTCTAATGAAGCAGGTACATACCACTTCCCTTCGACCATCCTGATACGACAGCCAAATCATGAAGCGTTTGCTTGGCTGCTATCACACCTGCCCTCGTCTAACTCGATTGGGTGTAGGCGGGTGGCGACCCTGACCTTTAATCTAGTGAGCTGCGCAGAGTTCAGGGCCAGGCTGCAAAGGTAGTCACACCGATACTGAACTGAAGGTGGAATGCAAGGTCTCCAGAACTACGAAGTAGCTTTAGAATTATTTCTTGATACACCTTTTCCCTTCCGCTTTGTACCCCGGTTGTTACCTGCAACGGACTTTATAGGTGGTCCATCCAGGACAACCACAGATGCATCGTCATCTTCCACAACCCAACCTGTTCGCCTCTCCTGTTCCTGGAGCAGTCGTAGTAGACGAAGTCGCTCGTCAGATTCCCTAGGGTCTTCATACCTAACGAAAGCATCATTGACTTCGTTTGTCTCTTCAATTATACTGACATTCGCCGCCTCAGATGGCGGTTGTTTCGATGAAGGTACGGAGGACTTGGGCGGAGAAGAAGGGTGGTGGGGTGACGATCCTGGATTTGGCGGGTTGAATTCCAGCTGCGGATGACATTAGACACACAACTTCCTGCCTTTGAATGCATATTAGCGGCTTGCGTGAGAACAAACCTTGGCATGCGAGCGTGGTCTTGCTCTCTTCAATCTGGAAGGCCCTGCGCCGGGAGAGGACGGCTGCTCGACGTCCATAGGCACGTCTTCAGCACTTTCTTCAGCGCGTCTCTTTCCAAGCAAAGAAGTTAAAGTATCCGCTAGCATCTCGGTCGCCTGTCTCGTCACCGCAGGTACAGGTGGCTTGATGGGAGAGGGCGTCCTTGACGAAGGGATGCGGGTGATAGCCATGTCTCGCCGAACCGCCGAACTTCGGTGCGGGGTTGACGGGGCGGTAGGTGCTGGTGATGTTGGAGGTTCTACCGTTGGAGCGCGGCTCGGAGGGGGCGATGTT
>JSYW01000760.1:0-19524 GCA_000787475.1 Lentinus polychrous | reverse complement strand
GCGTCTGATTAGGTTCGTAACAGGAACCACCCTCGGTTAACCATGCCAGTTGGACGCGTTGGACGCGTTTCCTCGGCAAGCTTGCACAAGTTGCAGAGGATTACTTCGAAGTTCGGGAGCACTAGCACCTCACTCTATAACAGTGACAATGCGAACGTCTAGGTTTCTCCTTCCTCTCATTGACCGCACTGCTCTCAGTTGGCTGGACCATTCTCTTCTCACCCACTCCAGTCCAGACAAACCCAAGAAGGTGCTAACATACTCCTAACGTTCTGCTCATCAGCTGAAACTGGTCCGAACTGGTGCTATGGTTTTCATGAGGGTCGCGCAACTTGCCCTTCGAGTGAGTAGTCCTGCATTCAGCTCTGTTATCAACATGCGCAAGGAAAGAGTGTTGTAAGGTGACAAGAACCCCCTTCAACTTCCTTCAACTCTGTGACTGCGTGCTCGGGAGTATAGAACTTAGCAAAACCTATAAGCAACACGATCAGGGCTCAGGCTAAGCGGTGCGTACTATGCGGCAATGTATTATAATCACTCCCGATTTCGATACTTTCCTTTCCCTCTACGACACACAAATCTAGAGGGGAAGGGGGAGGCGTGGGTGGAATGTGGCGATTTGATGGTATAAACTTAAATGCCTATGTTAATGTGCACATCGTGTAGACGGAAACCCTTCTATGCGTTCTGCGTGGAGCTCGGGCAGGCAGCGCACTATACCGAAGTGTCTCTACGCACGAAACTGCTCGGGCAACCCGCAAAGCATATTCGCCCATTATCTGAAATCCGGTAGGTTTTCTCTTCTTCCTCTTCTCCTCGGGGTCTCTTTTTCGCTTGTTATAGACGATGCTGAAAAACTGCACTACATACTCATAGTGCCATCGAGAATGGGGCAAACTTTCTTGCAGAAGGCTTGATCTTTACTGTCGCTGCCACTCTCATCATAGGCGAAGCTTGGTATCTGGCTCGACGACAAGTGACAGATCTCAGGTGCGAGCTCGAGCAGCTCACAGACGAAGTCCTCAATTTTGCGGAAGCAACGAAAACACTCTCGGAAAATCAAGTAAGTCGTTTGGACGTCAAACGCAGATAGCTCAGGCTGCCGATCTCACGACGCTCTTCCGATAGCGGGAAACATTTAAGCTGTTGTTGGAAACAGTTAAGGAGGTTGCAGAAAGGTAAGTCTTTGTGTTTTTGTGTCATTCCTTTCTTTCCCATTCCACTCGTAGGTTTCATGGCATCTGAGCGCATGCCAATTCCATATATACTAGGTACAGAATCGAGAAGATTACCGCGGAATTGGACCGAGTGGAAACCCTCGTCGGCGTCGGAGAGGCAGTTTCAGAGCCCGAGAGTACGGATACGCCATCCGACTCCACGTCGGCGTCGCCTACGATCCGGTTGGAAGGCTCTGAGTCTGAACCCCATTCTCAGGCTCGGTCTCAGGTCAATTCGGAGGTGACGTTTGCGCCGGAGAGAGGGCATGAGGGGCGGCTGACTGATTCCGCTGAGTCCCAAGCTGGGGAGAACGAGTCGACTTCGGATATATTTGGGTCGAATTTAGATGGTGTTGATTGAAGCAAGGGTATACCCATCGAAGGAATCTGAGGTGTGGGGGGGGGGGGGGGGTGGTTCGGGATGGGTCGGAATATCATGATATTGTAGTCTATAGCTCATATTCAAATCGCACCGCTCATGTTCACTCCCGTACACGCTAGGATAGTATCGAGAGGAGGCAGGTGAATTACGCTCATGCATCCTCTCTCGAGCACAGTGAGGAGTCTGAGCCTTGATGCTATATCACGTTGAGGACAGGGTGTCGGATGTCCGGGGGGCGATCATCAGAATCAAAATGATTATTTCTTTACCGCGTAAGTGGCGCCCGACCTCTGGCACCCGTCTAAAAGGCGCGCGTAAAAAGTGCTTTTTTCGTCCTTCACCATCATTCATGTATGCATCCCTTCTCCCTCAGCTTCTTCATCTGCGCGATGAAGGGATGCTGCGAGATGTGGCATACACCATTGATAGTGAATTTGACTACTAATCTCTTGTTCAGAGTTTCCGAGGATGACAAGTCCGGACCTCTCAGCGTGGTGAGGTAGCAAGAGGTGAGTCTCGCGCTCTTTTCACTACTACCAGTGATGATACTCGCTGCCGCCCCAGTCGTAGCAATCGCTGTGACGACAGGCAGAGCAATAGCCAAACTTATTTTGCACCACTGAACCTTTTTTCCCTCTTGTATTGTACTGTTCCGAACTCGTTTTGCTGACATCTTGGTTTGTTTCTCGCAGCTGTCTCGCTTTACACTGCCAGTGCTCATAGCTCATGCGCACCTCAATCCCGGAATGGCCGAGTATTTTCTACGACTTGGTAAGTATCGCTGTCCTCGTTTGAACCGTGAATGTACTTCGCGTTGAGGATGATCCCAACCGAATGCAATAGGAAGTGCCGTCTGAGGACACCTCTTACGAGGTCGTGCATGCCGATACTCGGTTCTCTGATACTCTCGTCACTTCGTTGGCGTATGTTTCGTGAGCTAACGCGTTGGTTTGCAGGCTTTCAGGATGGGTTTCAGCTAGGAGTTGGGCTTGCGTTTGGGAACCATGTTTTATACTAAGCACCATCGTTCTCCTGTACCCTTTTGTACTGTACTATATATACATTTTTATTGAATCGTCCCAAATGAAAGAAGTGAAATTGAAAACCTCTGTCGACATATCTCGGATCGATGAAGTACAGAGAGGCGCCCGTGTGTCACGTCCCAGTCTGGGCAGCGACGAACTGTGCTTGAACTGTGCACATCTTTCCTTTCGTTCTCTCATTCTCTCCTTACATTTCTTCCCTCTAATCTCTAACGAATCAATCCCATGGCGCAGTGGGGGCAGCCAGGAGGGTATCAATACCCCATGCAGACCGGGTTCAACCCGCAACAGCAGCAATTCCAGCCAGGCATTGCCCCGCAGCCCACTGGATTTCCAGGACAGCAACCGCAATTCCAGCAACAGCAGCAACCACAACGTACTGGATTCCAGGGAATACAACCACAACCTACCGGATTTCCTACTAATATAAACCAAGGCTTTCAACAGCTGCAGCCTACTGGGTTTGGCGTAGGGCTGCAGCCTCAGCCAACAGGCTTCCAGGGCAGCGCGTTCCAGCAGCAGCAGCGCAACGTGCCTCCGCCTGTTCCACCCATTCCGTCTCAGTTTCAACAACAGCAACAGCAGAATGCCACCGGGGGTGGGTTCTTGTCTGCCCAGGCCACGCAACAGCGATTCTTGAGCCCTTCCCCGGGCCCTCTCACTGCGCAGCCTACAGGGTTCCAAGGCGGCATGGGCGGTGGCCTACGTCCACTCATGCCGCAAATGACGGGATTCGTCGATCCGCGGTTGACGATGATGTCGAATACGTTCTTGCCTGCGAACCCTTCGATGCCGTATAACCCCGCTTCAGGGTTACCGCAGCTCCAGCAGCAGACAAACTTGCAGCAGAGTTTCATGCAGCATAATCAGGCTCAGAGAGGGACTGCGGCGCCGAAGATCCCTTGGGCTCTCAGTAAGGCCGAGAAGAAGAGTTACGATCAGATTTTTAGAGCTTGGGATACCAAGGGTGAGGGCTTCATCTCGGGTCAGACCGCGCTCGAGGTCTTTGGCCAGAGTGGGCTGGATAAGAGCGAGCTAGCCAAGATTTGGTAGGTGTTCGCTCGTCGGTACTTGTGGCGTTCTTTTGGTTCTGATGTTACTGCTCCTGTGCAGGGCCTTGGCGGATCAGGAGAATCGAGGAAAGCTCAACCTCGCCGAGTTCCACGTCGCAATGGGTCTCATCTATCGACGTATGTGTAACCACCTCTATGCCACAATTATAATTGCTAACTTTCTTATCCAACTTTACAGGTCTCAACGGTAACCCGATTCCAGACGAACTGCCGGAAGAACTCATCCCACCCTCGAAGCGCGACTTGGACGAATCCGTCGACCTACTCAAGAAGATCCTCGAACACGACACGACATCTCGCGCCCGTTCACCGGGTTACGACCCGAACTCGCCCATCTCCAAGCTCCCACAACGGTCGTTCACAGGTTCCGCCCCGGGTGCAGGTGGCCGACAAGACGCCACGGTCTACAAGCACTCGGATACGGAGTCTCCACCGGGAGGGTTTTACCAACCTCGCTCGAGGCATGTCGATAGGAGTACAATTCGGACGACGAGCGAGTCTGCCAGTCCTGCTGCAGATTTGGACGATATGAAACGCGCTTTGGAGAATACGGCCAAGATGCTGGATAAGACGGCGGAGGAGAGCGCGTCGCGGACGGCAGAAGACGAAGCGCTCGAACGGGAGATGGACGACTTGAGGTACAAGATCAAGCGGATTCAAGATGATTTGGAGTACCTCTCTCGTCCGGGCGCGCCTAGGTCCTTTGCGAAGGATGAAGAAAGGAGGAAGTTGGAGAGGGAACTTTTGAGCTTGATGCATGAACGTGTGCCGGAACTTGAGAGGAGGATCAAGGATAGGGAGGAAAGAAAGAAGAGGGAGAAGAGAGAGTGGGAGCGCGAGAGAGATAGGAGGAACGACAGGTTCGGAAGGTTTGGGGATCGAGATGAACCTTCGTATTCGAGGTATGACCGCGAGAGGGATCGTGACGATTACAGGTCATACGACAGAGATAGGGAGTATGACCGCGGCGAACGCGATCGGGAGTATGAGAGGGATAGGTTCGACAGGGATCGTGACTACGATAGACCCTACTCTCGTAACCGCGATCGCGACTATGAACGTGACCGGGACCGTCCACGCAGTCCTCCACGTACTCGTTCTCCAGCCCCTCCCCCACCTTCTGCTTCCACAACGGCCCCACGCGCACCTCCTCCAGCACCTTCCCCCGCTCCAACGCCTTCTACAAAGCACATGACGCCCGAAGAGCGCAAGGCGTTCATTCAAGCTGAGGCTCAGCGTAAACTCCGAGAACGTATGGCTGCGCTTGGTGTAACCCCTTCTTCGAGTGCTAGTCCGAAGTTGGATACTAGCGTGGAAGATAGGTTGGCAAAAGAGAAAGCAGAAGCAGAGGAGAAGGCCAAGGCTGCTGAGAGAGAGGCGGAGGAGAGGGAGAGGTTGAGGAAGGAGAGGTTGCAAGCTCTCAAAGGCGAGAGTGCGGCTACTTCGCCGACTACGCCTACGACGCCTACTCCTACTGCTACTTCCCCACCTGCTGCTCCCGCACCTCCGACCACGATGAGTGCCGCTAAGCCTCCTCCTCCGCCTGCCCCACCTAAGAAAGCTCGTGCGCCCGCGCCCCCTCCCCCTCGTCAGAAACCCGCGCCTCCTCCAGCCCCGCCATCAGTCAACCGTGCTCCTCCTCCCGCACCCGCTGCACCTCCAGCTCCCGTTGCTGCACCTGCACCCCCTCCCGCACCTGCACCGGTTGCACCGGAAGTCGACCCAGAAGAGGAAGCTCTCAAAGCTCGGGAGGCTGCGATCAAAAAGGCACGTGAGGAGAGGTTGAGGAGGTTGCAGGAGATGGAGAGGGAGGAGGAAGAAGCTGCGAAGAGGCTTGAGGAGGAGTATAGAGCTAGGAGGGAGAAGTTCAATTCGCCTGCTCCTTCTGCTCCTCCTCCTGCGACGGCTGTTCAGAGTCCTCCTGCTGTGCAGAGTCTACCACCTCCGCCCCCGCCAGCACCTCCAGCACCTCCTGCCCCTGAGCCTACTGTTCAGAGTCCTCCTCCCCCGCCGCCGCCTGCTCCGCCTGCGCCGGTGTCCCCGCCTAAACCTTCTGGAACCAACCCGTTCAGTAAGTTGTTGCAAGAGGGAGGTGGCTCTCCTGCTATCACTCCTGCCTCTGCTGGTAACGGAAGCACAAACCCATTCTTCAAGAATCAAGGTGCTACGTCTTCTCCCGCACCTCCTCCTGCTCCACCGGCACCCGCTAGCAACACCATCCCGCAACCTACGCGAAGCCCCGCTCCCCCGGCAGTCAAGACATCGTACCATACCGCTCCGGCTGACAGCGAAGACGACTGGGATGATATTCAAGAAAAGGAAGACGATGATGATAGTAGTGAGGACGAGTTGGATTCGTCGAGGGCTACGAGGAATCGACTTGCTCAGCAGTTGTTTGGAAGTATTATGCCGCCTTCGAGGCCGCAGAGTGCTGCTGCCTCTACTGGGGCTGGGGCTAGTGCGACGCCTCCTCCAGCACCTGCTGCTCCTCCCCCGCCACCTTCTGCTCCTCCTGCTCCTGTTCCTCCCCCAGCTCCCGCTGCACCCCCAGCACCCGCTGCACCTGCACCCCCACCGGTATTCGGTGCACCTGCGCCCCCTCCTCCTCCTCCCGCACCCGAAGCACCTATAGCAGCTCCCGCCCCGACAGCCGATAGGAGCGCGTTGTTGAGTGCCATTCAAGCTGGGAAGAAATTGAGAAAGACACAGACGGTTGATAAGAGTAGACCGCCGGTGTCTGGGAAGGTTATTGGGGATGCTGCGCCGCCTGAACATGTTCGTGTGGCTCCGCCTTCGCCTCCGCCTTCTGCTCCTTCTCCCCCACCTGCTCCTTTTGTGGCGTCTCCTCAACAAACTCACGAGACTCAACCGTACGAATACCACCAAGAGTTACCCCCGCCCATGGTTCAGGGCGGTGGGAGTAGTACGGGTTCAAGGGGAAGTAATCGCGAGAGTGTAGATTGGTATGCGGGGTTGGCGTCGGATGAGGGTGCGCCTGCTGTTCCTAGGACTCCAGAGTTTTTGCCGACTATGGCGGAGGTTAAGGAAGAAGAGGAGAATGAGCAACATGCGCCTGCTCCCGTGCCTCAGATCCAGGTCGACACCGTCCAGGATGCGGAGAGTGATGCTCTTGCTGATGTGGACAAATCTACTGGTAGGTCATTCCCACTCGAGGTTGTGTGAGAATCGTGTTGCTAACTTGATCGGTTCAGAGTTCCGAGTGCGAACTTTGTATGCGTATGATGGACAACGTGCTGAAGATTTGTGTAAGTGCCATGGTGTGTTGGCTTGGGGTACTCAGGCTGACGAATATTCGCCTTCTCCAGCCTTCGGAGAGAACCAAGTCCTGATCGCTCATCCTTCAAATTCTGGTGACGTTTGGTGGTATGGCCGATCCGTTCGCGACGGCAAGTCCGGATTCTTCCCCAATACCTATGTGCAACAAATCGAGACCCGTATGGCTTCTTCTATAATTCTTCGCGTATCGCCCGTGTACTGACTCAAAATCACTTTAGTTAAAGCCAAAGCGGTGTACGCCTACGCTGGTACAAACGCAGACGAACTCTCCTTTGAAGAAGGCGATGACATCACCATTGTTGACCGGAGCGACGTCGATTGGTGGAAGGCTGAGAAGGATGGCATGGTGTTCGTTGTTCCTGCTGCTTATCTCGAAACCGTTGAGGGTTAGTTACATTTCTATCATCTCCTCCCATCACTCATCGCATCTTTCTCAACACCTTTTCTTTGCTCCGATGTCTGGCAAACCAGACTAAAATATCCCTTTCCTTCTTTTCTCTCAATTTCTTTCTTTCTTCCTGATTGCATGTATCTTGGTCGTCGACTACGCCTCCGGTTCTCTTGCAATACGAACCTACTCTAATGCAAATCTCCCGCTTTTATTAGACTCGTTGGTGACGCCGCGACCGAACGAAGCGATTGCAAGTGAAGCGACCACGCCTCGAGTTGAGGAACATGCCGCGACGAATGAGCCTTCTGAGAAGGAGAACAACGGCGATGCTGACGGTTCCGACTCTGACGAGTACGAAACAGATTCAGACGACGATTCCTGGGCTACTGCGTCAGAAACGTATGATACGGACGATGAGGTCGAAATGACTGAAGAGCAACGGAAATCTGAACGCGCGGCGCGCGAGGCGGAGAGGCAAAGGGTGCTCGAAGCAGCTGGGTTGATTCTGAAATCCGACAAAACACCTCCGCCTCGGCCCGCGAGGAAACGTAGCCAGCGGAGAAGGCGTGCCCCTCCAGCTGTCCCGCGGCCTCACAAGGATATTCCCTCGACACCGACGAAGGAGCTCCCCCCGGTGCCTGATCCCGATCCTCACGACAACTCTTTGCGTCTGGACGATGCTTACGAACGGTATGAAGCGTATAAGCAGGCACATAGTGGAAACATGAATCGTCTCTCAATCGTCTCGGTGGAGTCGACAAGCTCTCTCGCCAGTCCGTCTCCTTCCTTCACGATCCCGCCGAGAAGTTCCTCTGCCGAGCCTGAATCTCGAACGCACCATTTCTTTCACTTGTTTGGCCGGAAGACTCCTGCTAATGATGGTGAGACGAGGACGATGCCCGTTATCTCTGGGCCTATATCTGGTCCTATAATTCAGCGGGAGTCGAGCCCCGTACCAGATGATGATAGTGCCTTTGGATCGGTGAGTATATGATATTTTGTCCTTCGAATGGTGGTACTCAATGATGTTTGTGAAGTCCTGGGCCAGTCTTGTCGATAAGTCTGCCCTACAGGAGATCCCAGCGAAGGAGAGACGCAGGCAAGAGGTTAGTGCATTCATACGAGTTGCGTACGGTTCCAGCATTGACCTTTTCATCCAGGCGATCTTCGAGTTTATCGCAACCGAAGCTGCATACGTGAGGGATTTGCAACTAATTGTGGAAGTGCGTCTGTTATTTCTTCTGGTATACTATATATCTCGGTCTTACTGCATCATGCCAGGTCTTCTACGCGAACTTGCTACCGTTGCTGGATGAGAAGGCAGCCACGGTCATCTTTGCTAACGTAGAAGATATCTTACTGACCAATACGGTGAGATGCATCTGGTATCTACGAAAGTCGTGTACTCACAATTGTGCAGACTTTCCTAAGTTCCCTCGAGGAGCGGCAGAAAGAATGTAGGCTCTATATTGACAAGATCGGAGATATCTTAAGGAACAACATGTCTAATATGGGGGTGTATACGGTATGTGGTACTCAGTCGAATGGTAGTAGCCTTGTTCGAGCGATGATTCTTTGACAGGAATACTGTGTTAACCAAGCGACGGCCATCAAGGTGCTGCAATCTCAACGAGAGAGCAATCCTGAATTGGCTGAGAAACTACAGGTAATCACCCATCCTCGTAGTCCGAAGTACTCTTTCTGACATGCAAATGCAGCGTTTGCGAGAGGACCCTGCGGCTCGTAATCTTGACCTTTCAAGCTACTTATTAGTACCAAGTGCGTAACAATTACCTCCCTTTCCTTGATAATGTCTCATATGGCAGTTACATTCAGTGCAACGAATGACACGATATCCACTGCTAATCAAACAGGTTCGTTGAAGTTGATTGATAAGTATTCCTCCAGTTAACACGCAACAGATCATACATTATACCGAAGTGGCAGACGATAGGCAGCTATGCGAGCGGGCACTCGAGATGGCGGAGAAACTCTTGAACCATATCAACGAGACCATCCGAGAGCAAGAAGGTAGAGAACGACTCCGGGAAATTTCCAACAATCTCTTCATCGGGACAGGGTGCGTCAGAGAGTTGGAAACCTTCTTTGGCAAATATTCATCCTGACCGCAGGCGATTGGACCTTACCGCACCAACGCGCAACATGGGTCCAAGAAAGTTACTAAAGGAAGGCGTCTTGGCTAAAACGAAGAGCGGGCGGAGACTACGTGTCTTCCTATGCAGTGATATCCTCGTGCTCACAGACAATACGGCCAAAACCCTCTACCGAATGGTGTGTCGTTTCTGATCAGGTCGTCGCATACACATCCTAATCAATTTCTTCACTCATAGCCAATTCCTCTCTCCGAGCTGCAGGTGGGAGAAGCACCTGGTGGAAGAGGTACGGAACTTCTGATAGCTGAACCATCAGTACTAACATATAATGCTAACCATTATTTCAGACGACCTAAGTTTCCAGATCTCCCTCGCTTATCCTCGTGGCGGAGACAAGATCGCTCTGCGAGCCTCCTCAGCTCGAGAATGTCAAGTATGGATGAAAGCTATCGACACTGCCAGCAGGAGATCTAGAGAAGCGGACAAGCGTGCGGCGGAGAGGCGACACTGATTTTGACATGGGACACATGCATATTCACTGCACATCTGGGTACCACTTGTTCACCCTTGATTCTGTATACATTTCTTTGGGACAAATTCACCTTTTACATTTACAGTGTACTCGATGTACTCGATCCCGGTATTGCAGGCCATGATGATTCCGGTGAATAACTTTGTATGTGAAGGTGTATAGAGGACCCCTACTGGCATCGTTCGGATTGCGGGTTGTTCACTTTCTCGGCCAACAATGGTCACCCATTGAAGTTCACCATCAAATTCGTTACGATGTTGGATACGCCATCCTATACGGAGCCATCTGCGCTCGGCCGCGAATACTCATGCCAAATACCCCTATTGTTGATCTCTAGCTGCGGCAAATATGTTAATGCGTGAGTATATAGATGTCTTCGCCTCTGAACTTCCTCACGTCTACGATTTAGGGCATCCAAATTCTGCCATCCACACCGTACACGTTGCACTACTGTGGAGTTGTTTCCCTGCAGGGAATGTTCTTCAGGAGGAGCAGAATCACTACTGATAACTGCTCACCGGCCCGCTCCTCCCCTGCCCCAGTGATTTCGGAAACGCTCGGAAGGTGTCAGCTGCGATCCAATCCAATCCTTGAAGCTTGAAGTCCCATGGAGCATGAAGCGTGAGTGCTCCATTTGGAAGCAATAGAGTACGCCAGTGTCACGTCGTTCAACAGGGCTTGCACCCACAGGCCGCCGATCTGACTGGTCATGCTGATCTTTCTCGGACATAGTGCGTCTTCGATGACCATCTGAGTCTGCCCTGTCTTTGCAGCGGTGACAAGTCAATGAAATACACAAGAACACTGGCAGATGCTCCGGCACTGCGATAGTCTGGGGCAGTATTCTTCTCCTGCACCAACGGCTCGAACCTCTCTTCACCCAGATGTCCTACTGGACTGTGGTAATTTCTATGCTGGTACTGATCCTATTCAGTCATATGCTCAATCGACTAATGCGTGGCCGGACGCCACCATTGCCTCCTGGTCCCCCATCGTTGCCAATCCTTGGTCACGTACTTGTGTCCTCGGAGAGGCTCCCTGGAAGCACTTTGCGTCTCTGGCGGAAACCTATGGTGGGAAATTTGTCCTGTATTCACTACCTCATACTGAAGTCCACGTATTCACATGTAGGGGATGTAATGTACCTCAGCGCTCTAGGCCAACCTCTCTTAATTGTATCATCCCTCGACACCGTGTCGGACTTGTTGGAGAAACGCCATGCGGTATACTCCGACAGGGTACCTTCGACGATGCTGAACGAAATGTGGGTGTTTCCCTTCACGTTCCCTGTCGTCTTCGTCATTCAGTTGAGTTATGCCAATACTATCATAGCATGGGCTTGAGTTGGGTCTTTGCTCTATGGGATTACGGAGAGCGATGGCGCAACGCGCCAGCATACTACACAACTGTGGGCGCGGAAAGTCATATCCTTCTTACAAAGGCTGCACTGTGAGCCGGAGCGTTTCATGGTACACAGTCGTCTGTGAGTCACATATATCTTGCAGTCTAAGCCATCTTAGTTCATCATTGGCCCAGTGTCGTAGCCTCCACTGTGCTTGAAATGATCTATGGTTTCGACGTTGTCGACGAGAACGACGAAACGCTCGTTGCTGCTGAGAAATGGCTCGAAGGCTTCAACGTAGCCGGACAACCTGGTCGCTTCCTCGTCGACCTCATGCCGATGTGTAGGTATCATATCATGTCAATTTCCGATTCCTGAAGTGACATGCAATCGTGCTAAATTTCACAGTGAAATATGTACCGAAATGGGTACCGGGAGCGGAATTCAAGCAGCTCGGGGAAGTATGGAGAGTTAACGCTGAGAAGGTCCGAACGGATGCATTCACCAGAGTGAAGCTGTCCCTGGTGACTATTGCCCTATCCATGTAATACTTACTGCACATGCTAATCCTGTGTTTGCGCTAAGCAAACTGGGACGGCTACATCATGCATCGCCCTAGCGATGTTGGAACAGCTGCAGAACAAAAATATAGAATATATCCAGACTAGAGATGTCGAAGATTTGGTCCGGGGTACTTGTGCTACTGCCTACGCAGGTAAGGAGCTATAATTCATACCTGTTATATCAGCCAGATGAACCTACAACTTGAACCTGACAGCTGCAATCGATTCGGTGAGCCGACATCCTCTCTGGTCGTTCCCCCCAGTCATACGGTGATCTCTCCTAGACAACCTCATTAGTGCACACTTTCTTCCTTACCATGGCGATGCATCCAAAAGCCCAGGCGGAAGCTCAAAGACAATTGCATTCAGTCGTTGGACAATCGAGGCTTCCCACGATCGATGACCGACCATGTTTGCCTTATGTCGAGGCAGTCCTGAAGGAGATCCTACGATGGAAACCTTTGTCGCCTATCTGTAAGATACAATTGTATCTCGATTGTTACTCCTGACACTGATGGTGTCACATCTTCAAAGCCATGCCTCGACGTACTGCCAAAGACGATGTATACCGAGGGTACTTTATCCCAAAGGGCTCTATAGTGATCCCGGTGAGTATTCATGTATTCATTAAGTCGCTCGTACTTGTTGAGGGGGTTGGGCTAATATGATTGGGTTATTGAGAATTCTTGGTGCGTCGGAAATGATCGCTGAGAAGGATGTATTCTTCAACTGCTTGTCTCGTAGGAAAATGCTCCAGGACCCGGTTGATTATCCCGAACCACAATTGTTCAAGCCCGAGCGATTCTTGCGTTCCGACGGGTCACTGAATCCAGACGTACGTGATCCAAAGACAATGATATTCGGCTATGGAAGAAGGTATGTCTTGCACAGGTCACTGGTTGATCGTTGGCATTCGGCATATTGACTCTGAGCAACGCTCGAACAGAGTATGCCCAGGAGCAGACTTCGCTTCCAAGTTGACCTTCATCATCATCGCTTGTGTTTTACATACCTATGAAATCAAACCCCCGCTCGACGCTGATGGCATGCCCGTGCAGCTCAAGGCAGTGATGCGCGAGGAGTTTGCAACGTATGTTTCTTCGTCACTGGGATACTGGCGTAGAGACTGACAACTGATTCTTGCACAGGGGTCCTGAACCATTCCAGTGCCGGATAGTACCCCGTTCTACTGCTGCCACCAATCTGATTGAGGCTGTAGCAGATGACTAGTAGAGAGACGGCTGAGCGCTGCGGGCTCATTTCCTATCTTTCATCAGAAACAAAGCTCCCCTTATGGGAATCTCAATTCTTTATCATGCACAGTTTGCTGGTTCCGGTGACCTGCATGAACGAACCCGTGTCACCGGATCAGTCTATCAGACCGTATCTCATGCATTGACAATGGGGTTGCCATTCAAGGAGTCTCTGGCCGCGGATAACGTTTCGGTCATACCATCACCCTGTGAAACAAACCCACTAGCAGGAGACGTTCTGCACCAATGGGCAAATGGATGGCTTGAATGGGCAAGGAAGCATGCCTTGATTTGTCGTGGTTTGTGTTAGTAGCCCCGAGATGACTATCAACGAACTGAAACGAACTGGTATGTCCGTGCTATCTTCTCGCAGCAGGTGGCACCAGACAATTTGCATAAGCGCGAGTAGTGCGGGTGTTGACATCCTGATGGTCGCCCAATCTCCATTGGCATCAGTCCCTATCCACTCGAGTATGGAGTCTAAGGGAACGCATGCATCACTGCCAGTGGAGTTACCGTGCAGTGTTAAATGGGCGGCTCTGATTCAGCAGATATCCATGAGTATCCGTGCCATGCACGGTGTTCGGAAGTTGCAGGTATCATATGTCGCCGGTCGCTGGGATATGATGAGAGTCTCAGCGACCGCCACGGACTTACGCCGAGAAAGGCGTACAGTAGCAAATTCCGGGGCATGTTCCGACATATATATCAAGTCCATGAACCTTTATATGCACACTGACAGTGTTGAACTGGCAATCCGCTCTGGTCCATCCTGTTCAGACATAAGTTCAGTCACGGACGGCGGTAATGAAGGACGCGAGGGAGACAACTGCACCAGATTGGTGCAGTTGTCTCCCTATTAAGGCGCCAGGAACGAAGCTGTTGATATACAAGGCCAAACAATACGAACCTTGAGCTTGAGGCCGCCACCGCCACCTTGAGGCTCGCGATAGAGTCGCAAGATTGTATCCGGAAGCCGCATACTTCCCTTCACGCGCCTCAAACTCGCAAATTCCGAGCCGTAGCTACGTAGCAAATGTGTCAGCAATGGGTATAGTGCGGCTTCTGGCTAGGTGCGAGATCAGGACTGTTCAAACTTCAAGCTTCAGGTTGACATCTGGCACTCCGAGTCGCGTGAAATTGTTGCAACATGCAAGGCTCACCCCACTTTTAACGAACGCTGCTGTTGGGTTCATGTTTCCCTTCGCCGCCTTTTGAACAGATTGAAGCATATTTCTGCGTGTAGTGGCTGTTAGACCGGTAGCTGGAACTACATGTTCAGTAAGACGAGGACCAACTAGGTTAGCTCAATGCGACCTGGTGTTCTTGTAGCTTGCCGACCCGGATACTAGTAGCTCACCGTTCCCTAGCTTATGCTGGTACTAAGCTGCTACCGAACTGCATAGGTCTTCTAACAAGTATGAACTTGGAGCTTGAGCGGAGGCAAATTATCTCCATCGGACCGGATGCCTCGCATCGTCTCGCTCGTCGAAAGCCTGTTCTTGGAGTACCTAGCGGGATTGCTACTCAAAAGGTGATCATGCATTATTGATTGCATTATCGTTAGACTAAACCCTCCTCAAATTCATCGCCAGCTGATACCGCCGAGATGAACGGCAGGACCCCGCATGGAGTCTACATTCTCCTCTGCGCTAACTCAAACCGATAGACTTTATGAAATGGCTGTCAGTCAAACGTCTGGACAGCATAAAGAGCAACGAGTGATCCAGTTCCAATCGTCGCGCCTTTCTCCCTTGAAGCGACTGACGAAAGTGCCAAAATGTTCTCCTATTGGAATGTTATACTTCCTGCTGTGGTTCTCTTCTTGGCGCATCGTCTGCTGCGTCACCTCTTTCTTGCTCGGCGACCTCCATATCCCCCTGGGCCTCCGTCCTTGCCAGTTCTAGGCAATCTTCTTGATATGACGGAAGAAGGCCCATGGAAGCGCTTCGCTTCACTGGCAAGAACCTATGGTATGATGATAGTGTATCCAGACCATTAGGTATTGATTCGAACGTGTCCATAGGAGATATTATTCACCTCCAAGTGCTCGGTCAACATTTCATTATCGTCTCGTCCCCTGAAGCGATCTCCGAGTTATTTGACAAACGATATGCAATCTACTCCGACAGGGTCCATTCAACTATGGTTTCTGAAATGTATGTGAATCGATGATTGTGCCATCTATCTCGGCTTACCCCTTCTCAAGCATGCGCCTAAATTGGTGTTTTGTCCTGTGGGATTACGGAGAGACCTGGCGAAACGCCAGAAAACTATTCCATTCATACTTCAACGTGAATGCAACGGAGTCTGCTTCCAGGTTGGCGGCCAACAACATAGTACTCTTCTTAAAAAAACTACGTGACGAGCCGGAACGGTTCATGGAGCATTGCCGTTTGTGAGTACTTCATCACGTATATTCCATAGACTTGTTAGTCTGATGTTACCCATCAAACAGCGTCGTGTCTGCCGTTTCTCTTGAGATGGTTTACGGCAAAAGAATCTACGATGAGAATGACGAGGTTCTTGTCGCTACCGAGACCTGGGTGCAAGGGTTTACTGAAGTCAGTCAACCTGGCCGCTTTTTCGTCGATATGATACCGTCATGTAAGTGATCTCCTCATGTCCAATGGTTAACCGGGCGGGATAAAATCCACTGTTGTAGTAAAATACGTACCGAGATGGTTTCCTGGCGCTGGGTTCAAGAGACTTGGAGAGCTCTGGAGATACAAAATTGAGACAACTTATCAGGATACCTTCACCAAACTGGAAGACTCCGTGGTAATGTCGCACCGTTCCTTCCATTTTTTTCCCATGATAACCACAAATGTACAGAAAACCGGAACAATATTGCCATGCATCGCATTGACTATGCTCGAAGAATTACGCGGCGAAAGCGGTCGTTCGCGGATTAACTTGAAGAACGTCGACGACGAGTCGATCAGGAGTACTTGTGCTACTGGATACGCAGGTAAGAGTATTACCTTGGCCTCCAATGCTGTAAACTCAAGGTTGCTCCATAGCCGCTATTGATACGGTGAGTCAACAATCACATTATGCTCTGCATCGTCTCTTCAATGACATCACATCGATCATTCGCGTAGACCTCCAATACGTTGAAATTTTTTTTCCTTGCTATGGCCTTGCACCCTGAAGTTCAAGAACGGGCTCGGAATCAAATAGACGCAGTTGTTGGACAGTCAAGGATTGTGACCATGGATGACCGACCACTCTTGCCGTACGTGGAAGCAATTTTGAAGGAGGTTATGCGATGGGAACCTGTTGCTCCAATAGGTATGTTGTCTAACGGCACGTTTCTGTCATCGTTGCTGTCGTTGACAGCAATTCCCCGGTGCTTTTAAGCAATGCCACGTTCGACATCGCAGGACGACGTCTACCGAGGGTACTTCATACCAAAAGGTTCAATAGTGATCATGGTAGGCATCATCGTTTATTTTTGCTCTGATGCGCGTTGAGTAACTTATACGTTTGGCCATCTAGAACTCCTGGTGACTCGATATCTCTCATCATCGTATAATATACCGGCTCACTTTGGTATAGGCAGATACTCCATGACCCTATCGAATATCCTCAACCGGAATCATTCAGGCCTGAACGATTCTTGCATCCGGATGGGACGCTGAGAACAGACGTGCGTGACCCGAATACGTTCGCCTTCGGTTACGGAAGGAGGTATGACGTCTCTATTGTATATCCTCATCATCGTAGTGCTGATGACATGACACTCGACGACGACAGGATCTGCCCCGGCGCAGAACACGCTTCTCGGATGATCTTCACAATTATAGCCTGCATCCTGCAAGTGTTTGAGATCCACCCTGCCCTTGGAGAAAACGGGGAGATCTTGCAGCCGAAGCCGGTCATACGCCAACATACCATAGTGTGAGTTCTTCAAGTTCTATGGCAATACCTTACAGTACTTGATTGAACTTCCACTTTTAGTCCTCGTCCTGAGCATTTCCCATGCCGAATCGTGCTCAGGTCCCCCGCAGTTGCCAGCTTGCTCGCCGAGTAGGCATCATTCGACCTTGCACAGAGAGCTAACAATATCAACAGCGCCGAACCGAAGTATGCCTTTGCTGGTTTTACATATCATCGTCTGTTCTCATCTCTCTGATTCCGATTGACTCTAGGCGGTAGTCCAGATGGTCGTAGTGCCGCATATGTGTAGTAGTAGTAGTGCTAAGACGCCAAATTGAAGCATTCCGGATCCCCTTGCCATTTCTTCCCTGTCGTGCATGAACCGCTCGCCGGGAAGCGGTTTCGAGAATCATCGCAGATGAGTATTAAGGATGCAACGCCTTGCATGAAGTTGGCAACATAAGAGTCGGACAGATGATATTGGTTACTGCTACCATCAAGGTTTTGCACTATCATCAGTCCTAATCAGTGAGCATGCTCCGTTCAAGGATCTCTTACCAATTAGTCTGAAGCTTACTAACAGGCTACAGCCTTGTAATACTGTAGCTTCATATGGATTGGATGGAGTTAGTTACCCCACCGTCGGCAATATAATGTACAGCAATCATCTGAAACGACTGCGAGCCTACGGGAAACCTGGCCGGACGGTATGTCGGGGATTTGGCAACTTACATTTGAGCAGTTTCTTCCCATTTGTAGCCAGAGGGACCTCTCACGTCCCACTCTGATATAAGCGTAACTTTTTCGCCCGAGTCAAGATCAACCACCCATTCGTACTGACCGTCCTTCTCACCGCCACGTCCACCTTGCACATCAGTCCAACGGAATTTCCGCTGGAATGGACTGCTGTCGTCTTCTCTCACGTCCAGACTCCCGCCCTGGGCAACATCGGCTAGACCGGCAGGTTTCTTCAAGACCACCTTCACTGAGTTGAGAATCTCTGGATAGGGGTTGCTGGAAGGGATAGTCGGGAAAGCGTCTCGGATGATCAGATTCTGAATGGGCTTGTCGTGCTTGTTGACGATGGTAGTGCGAGCGGTGAAGCTTGTGACTGTACGATCGCTTTCCCCGAATAAGGGGTGCGAACGTTGAGAGGTTCTATCGTGTATGACTGAATGGTCGCTTTCCCCGAACAAGCGAGGCGGACGTTGAGAGGTCCTATCGTATATGATTCGAACGAGAGGGTCGACTCCTTGTAAACACTCGAAGCTCTCGCTTGCACTGAAGTCCTATGCAGCACATGAATCATCAGTGACTCTAGTTTGATCTTGCGCATGGAGAATCACTTCACCTTCGTAGTAGTGGTGCTGATATATTCACCATCGACAAAAACTGCCAATGGACCGTTCAGGAGCATATGGTCGCTTGTGGTCTTCACTTTGCAAGAAAGGTGGACGTCCGTGCTTAGCCTTGGGAGCGCGACACGGCTATGTTCGCAAGGGCATGAGAACGAATCAATGGAAAACATATGCTCGGTGGTATAGCTGAGGATGTGCGAAGATCCCGGAACGCTATAGGTTGTATGTACCGCGCCCCTGTTGACAATGGCTGGGATCTCGACCATGGGAACGATGGTTGGAGTGGATTCGGCTCGGGATACTCCTGTCGATCGAGGGCTTACTTGAGGTTGGGGCGCGGGCTGCGGATGTGTGGTGACAGCCCGGCCAAATAAGAGGGGACCAGAAGGGGGTCGGACCTGCGATGAAAGTTAGCTGGAAAAATAGCAGGAATATAGTAGGCCGTACATTAACGTTTATGCGATATGTTGGGAGGCGCGGTATTGTCACGGTACGTTCTTGAATCGTACTCAGCTTGAGAGCAGTTTCGGTCCAATCTTCACCTGTTTGCTGAAACACTCGCGCATGGCATGTCAGAGTGACGGAGTGGAGGTCTTGGGTCGAAATATGCAGGTCATATTCTGGCGTCCATCTTGCATTGAGTACCACTGTATGATGTCGTTGTGTTGGTATCGTGTGGCAGGAATTCAGGACAGATGAATACTTACTATAAGTGAGACGCAGAGAAATGTCGCAAGCTTTCTCCGCAACAATACTGAACGCGACTCGGCTTGTACGACGCCCACTCATCTCCTCTTCATGTCCAATCTGTAAGCTGAGAGCTTCAATCTCGTCGTCTATGTCTGAGATCGCGTCCATAAGCTCCTGATACTTCTGACGGTAAGTCTGGAGGAAGCTAGTGGCAGTCTCCAGAGAGTGATGCTCTGTATCCAAGGTGCGCCCATAACAGGTCAAAATATCTGCCTCCTGCAGGAGAACGGCTTTCTTGGTAGCGGCATCATTCTTCTTGTTCTCGAGGTCCGCCCTAGTATCGTGTGTTGCGGAAGGGGCAGCATGGTTAGGTGGGCCTGTGGTACA
>JSYW01000754.1:0-17990 GCA_000787475.1 Lentinus polychrous | reverse complement strand
TCTGGAAATTCATCGCTCTCCAAAACACGGTACACCTAGTCCAATTGCGTTCAATCTCAATATTTGAAGACTTGTATTTTTGTTGAACACGGACCGTGGGACAGTTCCGGGACCCCGGGCACTGCATATTTAGCCGATTTTGTAACCCGCCAAGACTCCAAATTTGGACATACGGAATCCCTTGACGGCGAGCAAGTTACGCCTCTATTGCTCTATACTCCTCTGATCCCTCCCTCTCGTTGATCATGGAGAGGCAACAAAGTATCCTGGACTGGGATACTGACGATGTGCATTCATGGTTCTGCAAACTGGGCCTGCCTCAATATGAGCAGCAAATCAAAGGTGCGCGACCCTAGTCTTGTTCACTGTCGGGCATTCACTTATCCGAGTCTCCTGAACGCGATGTTATCCAGAACACAACATAACCGGAGATGTGCTCTGCCTGCTTGACGCAGAGAGCTTGAAGGAGATTGGGATATCGACCATTGGCCAACGGCTCGCTATTCTGAAGGCCGTGTACAACCTCAAGATCGCCAATGACATTCCTATAGAACGAGACCACTATGTACCCCCATGTGAGCCCTTCGAATCCTCGTGAACTTCATGGTCTAATGTGTGCATAGCGGAGGTGGAGGAGCGTCAGGAACGTTTGAGTGTGGATAAGTTGTACGAGTTGATACGGGAACAAAGTACGCAAATCCGAGAATCTGGCCGTCTTCCCGTCTGACTCTCCCACAGACAACAAGTTAAAATCACTGGAAGAGGAGAACCATCGACTAAGTGACACTCTACACTCGTGCATGGAGGATGTGACGAGCATACGGAATTCCCAAATCATCCAACCGCCAAAAGCTGTATGTTCAATTCCAGATCCTGACCATTCACGTGTTTATGTTGTCTCTCAGAGTGATGGTGGAAGTCCTGTCCAGTCGATCCAACGACAGGGGTCGCTGAAGTGGGCATCTTTCATTAAGCCTTCGCGCTCGCCGACGAAAGCGGCGACGGCAGCTCCCCCACAACCCGACATTGTCGATTCACCGCAAAGTTCGCCCAACCGCGCCGAATATGATTTCAACGCTGGTTCGTCTCGCGCTGGCGCTTCTTCATCTACTTCAGACAAGAGTCGGCAACCATTCTCCTCATCCACTTTGGCCAATACCCCATCTACCTCCTCGAATCTACCTCCAAGCTCTAGTGGTTCGCAGCCACCGAGGCCGACAAGACAAGATAGCTCAGACAATCTCAAGAGCTTCAAAGTTAGTCTGGAAGATCCGGCGTGGAAGGTTCTACCTGCTGCACTGAAGAAATACCGAATCCACAACGATAAATGGGAGAACTATGCGATGTTCATCTGCTACGGCACTCCCGGGAACCGAATCGAACGGTGTCTCAGCTATGACGAGAAGCCCCTGTTACTCTTCCAAAAACTGAAGGAGGCACAGAAGAACCCCGTATTTATGCTGAAGCACATCAAGGATATCCGGTCACCTATTGCAGTCGCTCAGCAGAAGCAAGCAGCTCGCAGAGCCAACGAAGGGTCTTCGAGCAAGTCTCCTCCGGTCACTGGTTCTTCTGCTAACGGACATGGTCCGGAAACCCAACGCGCCCGTCCGCCAATGCTGCAAGTCAATAGCAATCTCAACCTGACTAGTGTCGCACCCGGTATGATGACGGGAATACCGAATGGACAGTCTGGATGGCCCGAAGCTATGTCGCCTGCAGTGGAGAACAAGGACCGTTCGGATGATCATCTCGCGTCCAATGCTGACAGCTCCAAGTCACATGCCAATGGCTCTACGCCTGACGGTGGTTCTCATGCGGTAGCGAGAGAGATTCCACCATCGACGGACGGCGTGTCGTACGCCGTAGCGATCTACCCATATATGGCAGAGCAGGAAGATGAATTCGACGTCGTTGTGTAAGTACCCTACCAATGTCAGTATTCTCATGCGTGCTCATACTTTCTAGCGGAGATACATTCATCATCCTTTCCCGGGCAAGAGGTTGGTGGGTCGTTCAAAGGGACCCGGCGGGCACCGGACAAGTCGAGCCAGATGTGACGAAACAGGGATGGGTGCCTGCAGGATGTTTACTCGAAACAAAGGTCCCTGTGGCTGTTGCCGTTGCGGAAGCCAAGGGACATGCTCCGTCGTTATCGGATTCTCCATCGTCACCGGCAGACAAGACACCGATACTACCCTTGAACATTCTTTCAACAAGCTTCCCCGGTATAGCATTGATGGATTACAAGAAGAAGGGCGAGGAAGAGTTGGATCTGGTGAAGGATGATAGTCTACGGGTGTTCAAGCGGTACAACCATTGGTCCTATGTGATTACCATTGCCCTCTTCCTCGTCTGTATGTTCACTGACACGGCGTCTTAGGCTGTCAAAGAAGATACCGGAGACCGTGGTTGGGTGCCTTCATGGTACATCGGCAAAGTTCCAACGCAGTCCGGCGTTCCGCCGACACCAAGTACCAGCGGTGCCCCGCACATGGGTTCGGCTGCCTCGATACCTCTGGAGGGCGACTCTCGATTCGTAGGTGACCTGTCTAATAGTCAACAAGCGCAAGTTTCGCCAATGTCTTCGGCGTTCCCTCTGCAACCGCGCACAACCACTGTGGTTTGATGTTTGGTTCGACACCACTTGTATTTCTATCTCAGACATCCCTCGTTGCCTCGTTCGTTCATACAACCTTGGGACTCGTATTTTTTTCTCTTGCTCGCTTGCTTCCCAGTTTGCTATCATCTGCATTCATTTTGACCTGTTACTGTTTTCTCTGTTGTAAATTCCCCTATCGGTCTCTGCGTGGCTTCCTTCATGGTTTCACCGGCGTAGTTTGCTCTCTTTCTCCCCTCCCCTCTTTCCACCGAATCGTTTCTGTTGATATATCTTCTGATTTCGCTTCTCCATCATCCACGTTCGTTCTCGCTCTATAATTCCCCTCTCTATGATTCTCGTGTATCTATTAATCACTATTGGCCATCGATCACGACTTGCAACAGCAGGCTGACGTTCGTGGCCCCGGCTCTGGGAACCATCATGGTGTTGCGAACTGGGACAGATACCTCACACACACCCAGGGCCCAAATGATTAGTTTCACTCTACTCAAGCTACCCAATAGACTAGCAATAGACCCAAGCAGAAAGCTTGGTGACTCGCCCCTTCTTACTCACTTGCCAATGCTATATTTAGGGGAGGAGTGCACCGGAATGACACGTGACCGTGACTCTGAAGAGTCTGAACTTCAGAATCAGATCGCCATTGAAGCTCGTCCGAGTCCCTATTTCTCTCAGGTTCCTCGCGTCCGCACAAGTTGTTGATGTCTCTTCATTACCCCTACAACTACCACGGCCTCAAACCTGCTATTCCGAATGTCCAAACCTCATCATTCGTTTCTCCCTGAAATTGCTGTGAAATTCAATGCGCCCATGGAGGTCCAGGGTCTACCGGCAGGGATGGGTTGAATACACCTGCGCACCGCGCGCCGAACCCTGACAATGCATATCTTTTCGGTGCGACTCAGGATACTCGTCAGCCGCATTATCTAGCATGATGAATTGCTATGTGTTGCTCCGACTCTCCGAGGTGCCTGAAGGCAAGGACCCTGATGCCCGCGCTGTGAACCTACATTGTTCCTTTGTGGTGGCACCTATCTCGGAATCGTTCCTTTTCTCGCTCTACTGCTTGCAGCACCGGTCTCATCATCATCTACATCCCTGGAATTCTCTATACGCGTCCGTTCACTAGGTGTAACATGCTGGAGGCCGAACCCATTGAAAGAATTGCTGGTCAAACAACGCAAGAGAGCGACTCGCACAGGTCAAAATTGTCGGAGAATCTCGAGGCGTTACCATCTAATGAGTTCGAGGACACCGTGCCCGACGGTGGTCTGAAGGCCTGGTCGAGTGTTGCTGGCGGGTGCATTTGTTCAACTATAATAATCTACATGAGTTGACTCGCTTACACATGGGAATTCAGTTGGCTCGTAGCATTTTGCACCTTCGGGTACTCGCAGTCGTTTGGTGTGTTCGAAGACTTCTACGTGCTTGCGAGGGCGTCGAGTGCATCGAACATCAGCTGGTTAGGATCTACTCAATTGTTCCTGGTATATGCGATATGGTATCCAGCTGGAAAACTTTTCGACGCGGGATATTTCCACCACTCGCAGATCCTAGGCAATTTTCTTGTGGTGTTATCGTAAGTGTTTCTTTTTGGAATGCCCAACTTTTACCAGTTTATTCAGTCTAGAATCACTAGGCTCTTCATGCTTTCTCTCGTGGACGTTACCAAATACTATCAGATATTCCTCTCCCAAGGTGTTTGCTTTGGCATCGGCAGTGGTTTGATTTCTATGCCAGCGTTGTCTGTACAAGCCCACCACTGGCCTCGTCGGCGCGTTCTGGCTATGGGCGTTGTTCTCACTGGGTCAGCGTGCGGCGGAATTGTTCACCCGATTATGGCAAACAATCTACTGCACGGTCGTGTAGGATTCGCCTGGGGTGTCAGAGCACCTGCCTTCATGTTTCTGATTTTGTTGGTGATTTCAAATCTACTCATGAGCACTCGCCTACCATCAAGGAAGCAATCTGTCAAATCTCAAAACACTTGCGGTCCTTCGAGATATTCCATACATGATACTAGGTCTCGCGGTGTTTCTTTCCCTTCTAGCTATCAATCTTCCTTGTGCGTTAGCTATTCATTGTCGCGATGCTTACAATCATAAGACTACAGACTTCTACCTACAACTCTACGTAGACCAACAAGGACTTCCAAAGGAACTGGCATTTTACTCGGTTTGTGCCACGCTCACATGATATTAACGAAGCTCACATCCTTGATCAGCTCACTATCTTGAATGCTTCTTCGGTATTTGGGCGTACAACGCCAACCTCCTGGCCGACCGTTTCGGGAAGTTCAATGTTTTTGTACCAGTTTGTTTCCTTAGCAGTGCGTTGGTGTTCGCATTCTTCGGTATCCATAGCACTACTAGCGTCATCGTGTTCGACATCTTGTATGGGTTCATCTCGGGAAGCTGTGAGTTATTACGCGTTCACCAAAGCTTGCTTTTCTGATGTGCGTTGGGATAAGTCTTTAGTTTGGTTCCTCCTCTCACTGCATACCTCGCACCAGAAGTGCAACAGATTGGGTGAGACAAATGGGGTTCTCTTATGAAGTGATCTGACGATCCGCTATGAGTAGTGCTTACATGGGCGTGGGGTTCCTCATCGGGTCCTTCGCCAATCTCGCGGGCACTCCGATTAGCGGTGCATTGCTTGGGACACAATACCGTTGGTCCAATTCTATCATCTTCTCCGCCGTAGTTCTGGGATGCGGTGGATCTTGTGCCTTTCTTGCTCGCATGCAAGTTGCGAAACAACGGGAGACACAAATCGTGTAGCGAGCCTGTGTGTCTCTCTCTTCACGAACTCGGTTTCACATTGACCTGACATAGAAGCGTATCAGCTCGACACGGAACCGAAGTAAATAAGTAACATCCTTCTCAATGCTACTATGGAAGGGGGCGCCAAAATTCTTCTATGCTTTCTCAGATCTCCGATCTAGCCCACCGAATCACGAATTACTTGCTGAACACGCAGTTTGATTCTTGGCTCGTTTCCCGGGATAGGGATACAGCTTAATCTTGCTGTGCCTTGTTAGGTCACATTTCGCGACTGTCTGTTGTTCAGATGAATCCATTTGTCGTTTTATATTGTGTGATCGATCTGAACCTTGTGTATGTAAGTTGTTCTCAATTCTGCACCTTCCAAAGAAATTCTCTGATGTTCACGTGTAGATGTATGAACCTCTGCACCATTATAAGCGTATAAGCTTAAGGCTACACCATTGTAAGTCGTACGAGTTGTGGCGCACTTAGCTGCGTTTCGCCCATTCGCCGTAAGAAGTCACGTCGTTTTCAAGAACAGAGAAGGTCTGGGATCGGATGTACAAGTGACGATCTCCATGAGATACCAGTGAGACCCAATTAATCCTTTTGCATCCGGCCCCAGGTCGTTGGCTTATTGTCAATCTACCCCGATTGCGACCGACCCGAAGTCATTGTGTAGTGTGCTCAGTTTGACATTGCCGGCTGGGCTTCTTGTTACAGGTCGTGGTATCGGTACTCGCTCCCCTCCGCCCGGGCCGCAACTCAAAGCTTGAGTCTCAAGGTCCGATTGCCCTCGCTCGTCCTTCAAAAGGGCGAACCTCTTGACCCACTATCTATCCTCTCGTTTGGAGACCCAATTTGCAAGTGATGTCCCCTATCATCGCGCTTGTAGCCATCATCGCGACGTGGTCCCTTGCGCTGCTCTGGCGCCGTCACCGATCCACCTTTCTGTGTAATCCGCACCTGCCCCCAGGTCCAAAGCCCCTCCCAATCATCGGCAATGCGTTTGATATTCCCACAAGCCAGCCATGGCTTGCATTTGCCTCAATGTCGGAGAAGTACGGTATGTGGATATCCGACACCATGCTTGAGATTCTACTGAGCATGTTTTGTTACAGGTGACATTATATACATGAGAGTTCTGAACCAGCCTATCATCGTGCTAGCGTCTACAGAGGCCACCTATGACCTGCTTGAAAAGCGCGGTTCTATCTACTCTGGCCGGCCAAAGGCTGTCATGACTCATGATTTGTGAGTCCTTTCATGTGGTCTGCCAGAACTTGACAGTCTAAAACTCTATACCAGAGTCGGATCGGATTGGGTCCTGGCTCTTGCGGGATACGGAGAACGATGGCGGAGATTGCGCCGTGTTTTTCACCAATACTTCAGCCCGAATGTGTTGCCAGAATACGAAGCTATCCAAGTAGAAGTGACTCAAACGTTCTTGAAACGGTTGCTTGACTCTCCGGAGAATTTTCTTGATCACACGCGATAGTAAGTAGTCAGGTAGCTGTATTCGTTTCGAAAATCGGACTCAGGCATCCTAGCATAACAACCTCAGCCATCATGAGAATTATTTACGGTGTCGATGCAGATGAAAACCATAGATATGTAACCACGGCCGAAGAAAGTGTTGAGAAACTCAGTCTGGCAGCGGAGCCAGGACGGTGGCTAGTGGACGTCATCCCCCTCCGTTCGTACTTCCCATATAGATAACTGTGCGTGAGACTGTTAACACCTTACTATTTCAGTGAAGCATATCCCGGCGTGGTTTCCCGGGGCAGGGTTCAAACGGTTCGGGCTCGAGTTGAAGGCCCTTTCTCATCGAGTCCGCGACATACCTTTTTACGAGGTCAAGAATGCTTGGGTACGATACCTTATGTATTTACATCCAAGTTGGCTGATTGTATACACAGCAATCCGGGGAAGCCACCGACTGCATCGTGACCCAGATCCTTGATAGTTGTGTCGGCACGCCAAACTCTGCCCTTCAGGAAGAGGTTTCCAGAGACGCTCTTGGTGTCGCTTTTGCAGGTACGTCCGGGCGGTCGAAGTATCCAGTGCTATCACACTAACAGACATGGTGCAGCTGCGGTTGACACTGTGCGCGCACAGATCATTTGTCTTTATACGCTTTTTAGGGGTTGACTTTAGTTCTAGACTGTTGCATCCGTTCAACAATTCATCTTGGCGATGGTACTGCACCCGGATATTCAAAGACGTGCTCGTCTGGAGCTGGAGGCTGTCGTAGGCATGTCGAGGTTACCTACGCTTGCGGACAAGCCTCGCTTGCCATACGTGGAGGCCATTATGAAGGAAGTATTGCGTTGGCAGCCCGCTGTCCCTCTCAGTAGGTGCAAGGCTTATTTTCATCGTAGATGAACGCTCACGTTACCTGGTCGCAGGTCTTCCTCATTGCACGGATGCCGACGATACATATCGGGGCTATCATATACCCAAAGGCAGCATCATCATCGGGGTACGTGTCCTGTTACAATATAATGGTTGAAGGAGCCTAATTGCTTCCCATATAGAATGCTTGGAAAGTTATGACTTGTCAACCCGTGGTATCCTGAACTGATGACTTTTATAGGCAAATCCTACACGACCCTGTGGCCTATCCTGACCCTATGTCCTTCAAGCCTGAACGTTTTCTTCATTTGGACGGAACATTCAACCATGAGGTGCGCGATCCAACGATGGCGTGCTTTGGCTTCGGGAGAAGGTTGGTCCCTCAAGTTGACCTTTCCGCATTGTTCTGAGCCTGTGATGCCACCCAGAGTTTGTCCAGGACGATTCATGAGCACTGATAGCCTCTTCCGCATCATTGCCTGTATGCTTCATACATTCGAGTTATCACCTTCCCTGGATAACGATGGGCTACCTATGCTAATCGAGCCATCTGTGAAGCCCGGCCTTATCGCGTTCGTGTTTTTATTTTTGGTTGGGTCCACCTACACTGATGATGATGCTGCCAGTTACCCAGTTCCGTTCCCTTGTTCATTCCGCCCCCATTCCCAGGAGGCGATATCCCTGATAGAGATGGGAAAACGCACATGAACTATGCCAATGCTTTGGTACGTTTCAGGGGACTCAGGGCAGAGTTCTCCTGTACATAGTCTCGGTTCGTTTCATGATAGCAGCTCCGATGATTACAAAGTCTACGAAGATTCGTCGTCATCCAGCCTCCGCGCCGTGAGGGCTTCGCTTTCTGGCCATCGCAATGGAGACTGGCACCGTCGGAGGCGTCAGTAACATCTGCTTACACCCGGCCACTACACACATTTCCGACTCATTCCGAGGGTCTGCTTCTATCTCGGAGGTTATGATCTTTCTGTACCAAAACTCGCGGTGACCGCAATAATTCAACAAACTTCCAAGTATTCAACCAGCACCGTAACTGCAGTTGTTATCCCTAACGGACCTGCTCTAGATAACTCTCGCGCACCTGGTTTGTTGCTTCCGCTACGCTCAACTTTCTTGTGGCTCAAATATAACGAACGCACAATATTGGCAAGATGCATTGAGCATGTTTTTTTCCTTCAGAATACTTGCAAGCATTGCTGAACACAACGTAGATCCTCCATTTTGACGAGAACACGAGATTTCAATGGAAGGCGGCTGGAAAGCCGCTATTCACTCTCCTCTATGACAGGATATCGCTTATCATGTTCCAGATGCATCATGAAAAGTCGTGTATATAAGGTACCGCAGGATATAGAGCCTCGCATTGAGGGTATCTTCAGTGAATGCATCTCGCAAGGTAGTCCCATCAGTATTCACGTACGTATACATACCAGGTCGACGTCGTCGGAAAGCTCGAGTACTTCTTCCCCCTTGGAAGCCTGATCCAGAATGACTCGGAGCTCAGGCTGGCGAAACGCACTTACTTTGAACTTTGAATGTATGTCTATGATCTCCTCATGGCTCGGAAGCCTGAGTGCAAGTCTCATCACATTTCCGGCCTCGGCTGAAGCAGGCTTGGCCGTTCTCCTCTCTCTCTAGAAAGAACAATGGTTGGAAACCGCAAATGCTACCTACGTAATGGGCGGTTTGCTGATCTTCTACGAGTTCAAACTCGGTGCGGCATTCCCATTCCCCAAGGTCTACCTTTCCGCGCGACATTGTTGCTCCGACGATGAAGCGACTTTGTCGTTCCATGGAAAGTTGCTATGAAGACGTGGGCGCACAATGCTTCCATCATATCCATACTTACATCCGCATTGTCCGAAATGCCTCTGGACGTCATCAATATCTTCACACTCGAACCGGGCTACATACGTACCTCACGTTGGCGACGAAGGAGAGTGAAAAGATCATTACAAGTTATTTCAGCATCGAAGCGTATGTGAAGGAGCGGTATGGGCAATGATGAGCAACGTACGTACTAGCTTGATAGTTGTCGAAAGAGATGAGTCTGAACGCGGTGTTTCCACGCTTTTCAGTTCGTCACCTATACTGACGCTGCTTATTTCATAAGCTCTTCAATGACTCCCAGTAGACAAGCGAGGCAAGAAACATTGCACCATTGACCTCGACAGGGGTCGCAACGGCGGGATTCCTTGTTGAGCTCAGTCACCTTTCATTGAATACGTCGGGTTGTGAGACCCAGACGTTGACGTTAACGCCTTTTAGTGCCTTAGTTGATGTGGATACCTTCTGAGGATACTCAGTACTAATAATGTACCGTCAGCTAGGAGCTTATAGGTACCGCTAAGTAGTTGCGAAGAGCCCCTCGCTGGTTTGTGAGAATATGGAATGCACGGCCAGCTCCAAGTTAGGGTAAACAGACTCAGCAGAGCAAGGGAGGTTGAACAAGATTAGGCATTGCCAGGCTCTCAATGACATAGTAGACCTGGTAGAGTTGGGCTTGAAAGTAAAAGTAAGAACGCGTACTGCCGCTATTCACATATGAGAGCCCGTAAGACAGGTCGTGCTGCGCGCGCTTCAGGTCGGGAGCGGGATATACTTAGCGCCATATCTAGCTGTTCGCGATCGACCGATGCAGTTCTCGAGTTTGTTCCCCAGGCTTGTTGCAACGACGTTCACGTCTTCTCTCATGCAACAAGCCCGTCTTGCCCAATAGCACTCGGAAACTCTCATGATATAACATATGGATGATCTCTACGGAAATGCATGGGATGATCCTGTCAAACTCGACTCTGACGAGTCCCCTTCGCTTAGCAGTGCACAAACATGGACGTCACCGAAACTACCGTTGACCTCTCAAGATGAAGAAGCAGACTTGGCTATGCCTTCCTGGTCCACCGGGGCCGACATACGTTGGAACGAACCCTCCGAAGACTCGCATGGCTTTACCTGGTCATCGACAGAAGCGGATTTCGCATGGAGTTCGAGTACATACGAAGGCATCCAACTCGGAATACCCGTTGGAATTTCGCAATTGGATGAGGAGAAAGGTGTAATATCTCCAGACTCTCTTGCGCAGGCGGCGGACGAAGAGCCAACCAAGCCCTCCGAGACGAGCTATCAATCTTTGGATGTCGTACCCGACACCCCTTCTACCAGTTCTGAACTCTCACACACCGACTCTGACAAGACCGAGACCCAAAATCGTCCCCTTAGCCCGGATGGATTTGGGTCATTTGAATCTGCAGTCGAGGCAGAGGCCGATGATATACATCCTGTCCCTGTGGATGTTCCCCCGGACCTTGCTGAGAACGCGTGGGGATCTGCCTGGGCTTCTGAATCAAAGGAATCGGAGGCAGAAGAGGACCCGCCTGTTCTGGACGAATGGGAGAAAGCCAAACTGGAGAAGGAGAAGTTGGATCGCATCATAGTGAGTGCGCATTCCACACGTCTTCATACTCATCCTAATTCTTGTTCAAGCCTCCGGAATATGTCGCTGAGCTTCTCACGCAATGTCGGGAGTTCTGTCGAACTGTGTTCCCAGAGGCAGGCTCAAAATTGGTGGACAAGGACCCAGCTTCCTGGCGTAATGACCTACGTCGAGGCATGGAAAGTGTTAATGGAATGTGAGTAGATTAATGATATCAACTGTACATAACTAAATACTATCGTGAATCATATGTGGACTCACGTCGTGTACTTGCAGTGAGGAGCTCAAGCACAAATGGATTCCGGAACTTCTACCCCAGCCTCCAATTCGTTTCGAAAATACTTCGGTAGCGAAGAACATGTCGCAGGCAGTTCGTCTCACTCGGAACTTCTCCATAGTCAAGCAAAGTCCAATGTCATTATATCTTGCGAACAAGGGGAACACCGCTTGGGAGGCTGCGGTCAAAGACCGGAAGATCATCAGTGAGGACGACGCCGTACCGGTTGGGTGGAGGATCCTGGAGAAGGATTCAGAACAAACAAGACCGGCACCTCAGCCACAAAAGTCGGGCAGTCGTTTGTTGTCGTTCTTTAGCCGCCGACAGTCTTCAGCTCCTACTACCCCATCCTCTGCACCTACATCTGTGTCCACGGTTACCAGCTCCTCTTCTGCGAGTACCGCCAAGGATTCTCCTGCGACTTCTGCCCGTAATTCCATTTCATCTCTGTCGAACGCAGAGCCGCCCACACCTGCAACCGCTCCTCCTGCAACCTCTACTTCCGATTCCGCATTGTCCGGAGGCCCATTACCACCTACGAATCGATCAGCTTCTACCCCGGCATCGAACGGACCCTCACGATCGTCAACACCAGCTCCTACTTCATATGCCGATGGGGGTCTCCCTGACATGGACAAGTCACAGAGTGCGCCCGCGGCCGTCGCGCCCTCCGCTGTGTCCCGATTCTTAAATAGGTTCGGTCGTAGACGAAGTGCAGTACCAACCAGTCCGAATAGCTCCATCGCGCTATCTTCAGACGACCTTGCGTTCTTGTCGGATATTGTTCCTAGTGCGAGTGATGACTCTGACGATGTACTATTGGGCTTGTCACAACCTTCGTTGACCCAGACATTGAAGCCCGAACCGCTCCCTCCCATTTTACCTCCCCCTCCCAGTGCACCGTTAACAGCCTCGCGGCCTCAATCCGCGGGCGTCTCACCCACGAGTACAGCCTCGCCTACCTCTTTGTCTGCAGAGTCCAATAAAAAAACCCCGCTCAGTCCGCCATCGAACGCGACAGATTCGCTCTTTGAAGCGTTTGAGAATGTGTCTCAGCCTGGATCTGCCATCACTGGGTCACGGCCAATATCACCCCCACAGACATCCTCGAGGCCGCAATCACCGATTAACTCTACCGCAGTTTCAGGCGGTCAGGTTAACAAGACCACGAGCCCTTCCCTTCTGTCGGGCGTGTTGTCTGCACCCAAACCTCAACCATTCACCCTTCCACCTCCTATACCTCCTCCTCAGTCGCGCACTCCAACGCCAACCATGCCTGTACGAGATCACAAGTTACCCCGTTTGGATATGAAGAGTAAGCCGTCAGAATTGCCGTCGCGGGAAAAGATACCATCCCCTTTGACAGAATTGTCCCAACCGCCAATTCACAGAAGGGATTCGATGGACACTCCGTCGACATCTCCAACGTCGACTATTCCCCTCGGACAGTTGTACCCGCACAATCCTATGACCGCAGCATCCGAAGACCAACCACCTACACCCGTGTCCGCGACGCCGTTGGGGCAGTTGTATCCCAATGCGGTGAAGTCAAGACCGCCTGTGAATCCCGCTCCCACTGCGTCGTCAAACCCGTTACAAGCGTTCGCGATACCTCCTCCGCCATCTTCAAGGTCGAGTACACCTGCAGCGAAACCTGCACTCCAGGTGATTCCAACATTGGCACCTCCTCCGCAAATGCCACACGTCCCACCTCCCAATGCGTCAACGAAACCAATAATTTCTCTTACCTCGTTTGACGAAGACGAAGACTTTGATGATTTTCAGTCATTCTCCCCTGCAACTGAGAAGGCTGAATCACCATCACCTATGTCCGCACCTACACAATCCAGTAGTGATCCGCTCAGAGCTTCGTTTTCGCCTTCGCCGAGTGTAGATACAAAGCCTGCCGTCTCCGTACCACCGCGCGGTAATGGATGGTTTTCGTCGAGTATCCTGCTGCCGCCGCCGCCGCCGCCACCACCACCACCGTCATCTTCACTGAAATCATCTACTGCCTCTCAACCCACAAAGTCTCCTCAGCCCGATGGATTTGACGACGAGTTCGATGATTTCCTTTCACCGTCGGGTTCTACTCCTATGAGCGCGTCCACCTTGCTCAATTCATCGCAATCATCGAAACGAGGATTGCTGGGCATCCAAACTCCTCCGCAAAGCAATGAATTTGACTTTGGTGGGATCTCGCCTCCAACACTCCGCACGCCCTCCCCGCCGAGACCGCCCCAAAAGCAGCCGGCGTTGTCTGCTCCCAAAGAACTTGATGGACCCGTGGTGGTGAAGACTCCGCCGAAGACGAAGGGACAGTCAAAAGCGGCGAGACATCAGCATACGCTGAGTTTGGTAGAATTGGCTGCGTCGAGGAAAGGACAGTGGCCTGCACCACTCCCGTCGCCGGTTGTACCTGCGATAGGGGCGCCGCCACCGCCGCCGCCTGCGCCATCAATGTTGGGGTCACGTAGTTCTATGGATCTGTTAGGGAATGACGACCCGTTTTCGTCGTTCAACTCGGCCGGGTCGTTGACTTCTTCCGTGTCTTCTCCTGCTGCGATGCTCAATCCGAGTCAATCTACTACTACCAGTGTGACTGCGGCAGCTCCCCCTGGGTTTGGGACCTACCTCGCACCGATGAGTACTGCCAATGCTGCTGCTGCTCCGCCGACGCAAGTGGCTTCGTCGAATGGGTCCAGTCAGTGGTTCGATATGGGTGGTAGCACCCAGAGTCTTGGTGGTGTAGCGGCGGGAGCGGGAAACAATGTGAGAAATGGTACGAGTGGTCATGGCACTGGGACTGGGACGCTATCTGCGCAGGATCTGTCGTTCTTTGAGGGTTTATAGTTCTTTCTTATCATTCATGATATTTTATTTTGCATGCTTTGTATTGCTATCTTCTTTCTTTCTTCGTCGCATCATAATGTTCATCTCGCTGGCTACTGCATCCCGGTCGTCAGGAACCGTTCCGATCGAGTCTCTTCATTGCGAACACTACACTTGCCATTTGTGGGTATGCCCCCATCACGTGAGGTCAGGCATTTTCTGAACTCAAGTTGCAGCTCTTATGCAGCGTCACGACAAGGGCTCTTACAACCTCTCTCGAGTCTATCCCCCTTGCATCTTCATAATGCTACCTCGACATGTCCGCAGGATCGTTCTGACGGCTTCAACACCGTCGCACATCCGAACAGCTCTCGCAGGTCGAACCCGACCATCGTTCCGATGCCATCCTGCGCTTGCTGCAGCTGCACCAGGCTCTGGCTCTTCCTCTACTCAAGTTGCCTCATTCCACTCAACCTCTCGGAGACAGAACGAAAGCCCGAAGTCGCCGTTTCAGACTTTTGTGGAGGTGTTGAAGGAGGAGTTGCGCAAGAATAGGGAGTTGCAGGAGAATGTGAAGCAGTTGCAGGGTGATGTGGATAAGTTGCAGGATTCGGAGGCTATGAAGAAGGCGAGGGCGGCGTATGAACGTGCGAGGGTATGTTTCTGCTCCATGTGTCCTGTTCGCTGTCAACAAGCGGTGATGAAAGAACTGGCTAATGAGGATGAACTTTCGTTGTAGTTGACGTCGAGCATCAAGGAGAACCCGAGGCTACGAGCTGCCGCAGAGCAGCTTCGCAAGTCAGGTGTCAAAGTTGGTGATGCTGTCTCGGAAGCACTCAAGTCCATGGAGGAGAGTGAGCTTGTACGAGCGGTACGTTCGTAGAGCTGTCAAGGTTACCACTTCTCAGCTCAGTTCAATTGTCATCGTAGATCTCTCGGGCTTCTGCCGCAGTGTCCTCAACCATCGCAACGACGACGGAGCCTATACGGAACACCGCCGCGTACAAGGCCTTGTCGGAAACGCTTGTAGAGGCGTTGGACGACAGTGGGAGTGCCAAGCATGGTGGGTTCGAAGAGAAGGAGGCAAGGAGGAAGCGAAGACAGATGCGTCTTGCAAAGGCGGGGAAGGATTCTATGACCTCGAGGGTCAAAGCGAATCCCGAGTATGTCATTTCGCGGTCCCTTCTCTCCAATTGTGGTGTCATCCAGAATTTGACTAAACATGTTTGTTTCATGATGACAGTGCCGGTTCAGCAATGGTCCTGCATAAGGATTCACCCCGTCAAGAACGCTGGAACCGCCTGAAAGAGACGAGTCCAATCTTCCGCAAGCTGGCTGAACTCCGCCAGCAATACGATGAGTCCGAGAACCCCGTCGTTGCCTCCCTGCGTTCTGTCACCTCCACCATCGGTTCTTGGTTCGACGAGAACGAGAGCGCGCAGGTACAGAGAATGATGAAGGCCATGGACCCGACCTTCAATATGGAGAGCTTTGAGAGGGAGTTGAGGGAGTATATTGTACCTGAGGTGGTGGATGCGTATTTGAGCGCGGATCAGGAGGCGTTGAAGGCTTGGTGTGGGGAAGCGGTAAGTCCTTTCCGGTTGCGTATATGTGAGTATGACTCATGTATAGTGCTTTCAAGACGTATAATGTGCTGTGGGCCACGATGGAACAGTATTTGAAGCAGGGACTTATCAGCGACTCCAAGTGTCTTGATATTCGTCAAGTGGAGGTGCGATCTCCATACCTCCGTTCATCACTCGCAACAAATCGCTTACCTGTCTCATAGGTGTCGACTGGAAAGATCCTAGAAAACGACGTTCCCGTGTTCGTCATCACGTTCGCGACGCAAGAAATGCTGCTCTTCCGGAACGCCAAGACGGGAGAGATCGTCGTCGGTGCTGAAGATCGAGTCGAGCAATGCCATTACGCTGCAGTCATCACTCGCTCAGAGGAAGACCTCGACAACGAGTTGACCGGCGGCTGGAAGGTTATCGACGTACGTCTTCCAGTTTCTTTCAACTACGGGCTTTGGTACTAACCCCCCTCGGGAATACAGATGGCCAGACGTTCCGCTCGCGCATACCTATAGGTTCCGCCTACTCAAAAGTATCCTGCATGTAGAACATCAGTACTAACTCGCTTTTGTTATGCTCGTTACTCTGCTGTGCTGTAATCATGCTGCCTCTTGCGTACGATCCTCACCACTCCATACCAGCCTTTACAAAGTACATACAACTATCATTATTTAGACCATAGTATACTCGTAATAACATGATTGACAAGAACAGCATCTTGCTCTGATCAAACGGTCTACTTTCCTGTAGATGCTCCTGCATTCAGCAATGGTGTCTTGTCGGTCTGGCTTTGGTCCATTCCCTTTGAATTAGACCTGAATACATTATCATTAGTGGGGCATACAAGGATGGCGCGTCTACAGTATATCGTCAAATGAGTAGTGAAATGATCTCGGTTGGGAACTGGAGCTGCAATATTGTAGAGCCCGATAGTCCAAATCTAGAGAAGTTCGTAGCCAACATGCAGAGGAGGGTGCACGCGAAGGTAAGGTATGAGCAGGTAATAAGCCCTAAGCATTATTCCTGATCCCGGGCTGCTGGTTCTTGTCCTTCAGCGCGGTCCAAGCTTCGGCAGTGGCGACGCTGATGCGAGACTTGATGCTCCCAATGCTGTCCAACGCAGGTCGGACGTCGAGGGAGAACACGGGCGAACCGTCGGGTTCTGGAGGTGCGGAATAGTAGTCAATCACGTAACGGACTTCTTCGCCCGTGGTTCGCCGTTTGACTATCCAGTCATGTCGATCGAAGGGTGGTTCGGTGCTGGATATTGAATTGTATATGAGATGTGGCGAGAGGAGTAGGTAGAGATTGACTTACTTGAACCTGGAGGGAAGGAGCCAGCCGGCGAAGAGCATCAAGCGAGCCTTGGGAGATAGCTCGCCTGGCCGACCTTTGAATCGAGTAAGAACAGGTTCTTCCGATCTGGCGAGGGACGTTTTCAGTAAAGTACAGGACATTTATAACGCATATCAGAGACTACGCACGGATTCTCTCTCTTCTCCCATTTGAGAATCTCCTGCCATGCCTCCTCGTTCAAGAAGTTGTGGATATGGACCATGGTCTCTACGTGTTCCTCTGGTGTCTCCCAGCCCTTCCTCACCAGCGCATTGTAAAACTGCTGTGGTGAGGGATACTCCCACTTCTGAGACTCGTCTCTAGGAATGGAAGAGATGACACGGTCTGTAGGGAGGTCTACCGATTGGTTCGCGGCGGGAGCTTGGGAGAGTGTAGGCATTTGGTTGAGAGGGTTGAGTTCGCCGCTCTCATGACTTATGGGACATTGCGCAGGTGCTTGGGATACAGACTGCGCTGCAGCTGATGTCGATGAAGAAGGAAGAGAGTCATGAGGGACGGGACATTTTGCTGGTGCAGAGGCGGGTGTGTCATGCTTGACTGGACATGTTGCTGGTGCAGAGGAGGATGGATGGGAGGCAGACTGGCCCATATCTTTTGTTGAGATTGCGGACGATGTCGCACTGGGCTTGAGGATACAAGGCAGATGAGATGTGAAGCTCGTGAACGTGGAGGAACAAGATCAAGTTCAGTAGGCCACTATGAATTTGCAGAGACCTGATTTGTCGAGACGCATCGGGTGTCTTCGGCGTATCCCAGC
>JSYW01000751.1:0-22427 GCA_000787475.1 Lentinus polychrous | reverse complement strand
TCTGGAAATTCATCGCTCTCCGGAGTTCGCAAACAAACCGAATCGTGGCCAGAACCAGACCGGTCAGAATAAGCGCACATCTGCTTGGTCACAGTAAACTGAAACGAACTGCGTTTGAACTCAGCGAACATGCGAATTGAAACAGTCGGCTCACCGACGCTAAAAGGAAAACTCAGAACGTAACCGGTGACCTCAAGGTATAAATACAACTGTCATAAGCTTAGGTTCTCACCACCACGAGCAGTGAGAAGTTGCTCATAAAAGCGCGAGAAGGGTTGGGGTGAGATAGTGGTCGTGTGCGCCCTCCTTTCGCCCTCTCCCTATAAGACAACATGAAGTTCGCCAGGTATGATTGTTGAATGATTTTCCTGGGTGTTGAGACATCAATACTGAACGCATTGGGCAGGTACTTGGAAGAGACCCAGGTATGTCTATGATGATAAAACAGGTAAAAACTGGACTCAGAGGTCTGACCATATCGATCTAGGTCCCCGAGTGGAAAAAAGCATACATGTACGGCTTTCCTTTGTCAGTGCAACCTTGAAAGAAGAACGTAATTTTACACCTTTGTTCTCCTTATAGTGACTACCGCGGGCTGAAAAAGCGCATAACTGCCATCCGGAAAGCTCGCGAAAACAGACCTGCGTCGCCCGTTGTCGAGCCTGAAACAATCACAACGCATTCCGTGCCAGGTGGAAGTAGGGTCTTGCAACCCTCGTCTTCTCTGGATCGGCTCGATGATGAGATAAAGACTGAAGTGGAAAGAACTGAACCACAGCTACCTGAAACGGACGAACCTACCAGCGTCGATGATCCTTCCATACAGGAACCCTCTGCTGCAGCGGTCATCCGTGGTCGTCCGCGCGTCACATATAGTCATGAACGCCTATCGAGTGTGTCGAATGCGGAGCATACACCCAGCCAGGGACGCCCTGTGAGCGAACGAACCCCTTCTGGAGCTCCGCACGAATCCAGTGTAGGGCCACGTCCTGAACACCCCCGATCGAACACACTCAATATGGGTGTGCTTCCTCGACTAGCGAGACGCAGCACCGCGTTCTCGAGGAGAGGAACTCGTGGCAGCAAGTGGGAACTTACGAGGGCGATGACCCATCAATGGGATCCATCGCGGAGTATCCCATTGAAAGACCTCTTGCCTATGCTGACCACTGTCGAGAAAGCGTTCTTTGACAAGTTAGACATGGAGTTGGAGAAGGTGGAGACGTTTTACGTGGAGCGCGAGAAAGAGATGAAGAGCAGGTAACCCGTTGTTGCATCAATGTGATTGGTGGCGTCACTAATGTTAACATGACACAGGATGTCAACGTTAAAGGTACAGCTTCAAGAGTTGAAAGATCACAGACGGCTATATCATGTGAACCACTTTCCTCTATATGAATCCGTATGATACATTTATGTAACGTGATTCTCTTTTGTAGGAACTGCAACAAAGTCAACGACACTCCTGGCTTCCTATTAAAATACCACTAGTACGACCAAGCGTGACAGTCCCCGCCGAACTTCGCCCGCCCTCACACTCCCTCGCACGCAAACGCCGAAAGTACAGGAACGACGGAAGCCGCTCCCCTCGAACTCCTCCAAATTCCGCAAACCAATCGAGGACAGATGTTAACAAGAAGCTGGAGGAGGAGCTGGAGACTGGCGATTCACATAACGAGGATAGTGGGATGTCGAGTGGAAGTCCGAAACATGACAAGAATGGGAGGACACATGAGGTTCCTTTGGAGTTGAAATATGATCCTGAGGACTACTATCACGCGAAGAAGAAACTGAAGAAGGCCGTTCTTGAATGCTATCGGTCTGTGCTCTCATTATTTGCTGTACCTTCGTCATTGACTGTTTCTGCAGAGGATTGGAGATACTCAATAACTATCGCGTAAGTTATGTTTGCTTTTTTGACGGCTTATGTTGTACTTTCTGACCATGCTGCACAGACTCTAAACCTCATTGGCTTCCGGAAAGCACTGAAGAAATTTGAGAAAGTCACTCGGGTAATGATACGTCGGAAATTCAATCTGTATAGGCATATTTATTGATTCAATCCCAGATTCCTGCTCAACAAGCCTACACAGTTGAGAAGATCGAACCTAACGCTTTCGCTTCTGCGAACGTCGTAGAAGGAATGATGAAGGAACTTGAGGAGCTTTTCGCTGCCCGCTTCAGTGAGTACTGCATCCCTCGATCTCACGTGGATTCCAACGAAACTGAAACGTACATGTAGCTCATGGCGACAAGAAACGTGCCATTCAACGGCTTAGGGGAGGAACGCAACAAAAGAGTCATCATTTTAGCACCTTCCGGTCGGGACTGTATATGGGATTGGCTCTTCCTGCTCTCGTGCATGGATTGTATCTGAGTAGGTTTTGCCTCGATTGAAGTTCTTTCCTCTGCTAACACGCACTGTCAGGCTTCCAGGAGGATGTTCGGGAGAGTATCCCTGGGTGGGACGGGTTACTTTTCGTCTACTCAATCTTCGTTGTTCCGGTCATCTTTTCGCTACTCGTTGGGCTTAATCTTCAAGTATGGTCGAGTGCTCGTATCAATTATGTTTTCATCTTCGGTGAGTATCTGACAAGGCTAGTGCGAACATCGAAACGACGGAATCCCTAACATACGATAGAACTTGACCTTCGAACAAAACTGGACCACAGACAATACTACGAGGTATGTCATCTTGCTTCATCTATCGCCCACAGTTATTGAAATCCAGTAACAGATGCCTGCCTTCATGCTGTTCACGCTATGCTACGCCTTCTGGTTCTCCTTCTCTCGAGTAGGCTCCGAATCTATCTCCCCTACCGTTTGGCCACTGCTGTGGCTCGTCCTTGCCGCAGTTTACCTACTGAACCCCTTGCCCATCGCTCATAAGTCTGCTCGGTGGTGGCTGTTGAGGAATGTATCGCGACTACTAACCTCAGGTACACATCGTGTCGAGGTATGTATTCTTTTCATATATATCGAAACGATCTTGAATTTGACTGGTTTGAACTTTGAATAGTTCACCGATTTCTGGATGGGGTATGAAAAACATCTCCCAGATTCGAATGACATCTGACAGCTTTCTCTAGTGATCAATTCTGCAGCTTGATCTTCACGCTATCCAACCTCTACTTCGTCGCTTGTGCATACAGTCACGGGCTAGAAGAGAACTGGCAGAGATGTACGTCAAAGAATCAGTACTGGGGCGTTCCCTTCATCCTCGCCTCTCTCCCTCTCCTGGTTCGTGCCGTACAATCCGTCAAACGTTGGTTTGACTCTCGACTGGTCACACACTTGATCAACGTGAGTCTACCTTCCTGAATTTCTCCCATGATTCGCGGGCAAGGGTTAAACGTCTACAAATTGCAGGGTGGGAAGTACACGGCGGGGATTATCTATTACCTATGCTATTTCATCTGGAGGAATCAAGGTCGGTGTTTCATGCTCTCATGGTGAACCCTCGAAGTTGATCATGTCCGTCCTCAGGTGCTGGTCGTGGCGGGAGTTTCGCCGCCTGGGTTCTTTTCGGAACGATTTATTCGTCGTACGCAGCAGCTTGGGTGAGTTCGTGTGCGAAACAGCTTGGGCTTGGGATTCAACCTAAACTACGAAATAACCATGTTGTAGGATCTCCTCATGGATTGGTCCTTCCTTCGCCCACACGTGTATCCGCCATTCCTTCGCTCAGAGCTACTCTACAGAAACGCAGTTCCTGTAAGTGAGACCGACGTGAAAATACCCAAAACCCGGTCTGATTCTCTTGACTTCCATTTTTCAGATGTATTACTTCGCAATAGTAAGTCCATCCATCCTTCGTTTCGATATTCAGCAGAAAATTCTCAACGGTTTCCCCGACAAGGTTACGAATATCTTGATCAGGTTTATATGGGTATTTTATATCCCAGAGCGAGGCCCTGATTTTCTCATACGCACCTTCATTGCTGGGATGCTCGAAGCCCTCCGCCGGTGGCAATGGAACTTCTGTGAGCCCTCATCGATCCGACATACATCGCGCGTTCAGGTAATGATGGAGTTAAATTCTTTTCTCGCAGTCCGTCTGGAGAACGAACATCTCGGTAACATGGATCAGTACCGCGTTACCCGCGAGGTGCCACTGCCTTATTCCCTTGATGACGCCGCACAAGATTCAGACGACGAGGAAGATCGAAAGAGTCATACGAGCCATCGGTGGCGTAGGCGGCAAGAAGCAGAGGAGGAAGGGAGTGACCAGACTCAACAATAGGAGATTTTGCACTGGAACTTATAGACCAATGGAACGGATATTATCTGAATATGGCATACGGTCGTCGGTAACTCAAAGAGAACCTCTGCATCTCGCCCACGTGGGTGGGGTGGCTTAGAGCCCGCAGTCAGAAGCGTCCATCGTGGCTATCAGGGTGCACTGGAAAAGGGCGCGGTGGGTCATTTCATGGAAGCCGCGATTTGGTCCAGCTCCCTAGCAATCAGGGAGTTCGGACATGACTTGCGTAGTTGCCTACAGAAGAAATTGTTAACCTTTCGTGTTTTTCCCGAGGATCAATGCGAGGTACATACTCTAGCTTCACCTTATCCCCTCGCTCCTTGCATTCCTGGCCGGCCATTCTCCATTCGCCACACTCGACATACAAGTCTGCACGCTTGTTTGCGTCACAGCGCTGGACATAGCTGAGGGCCTCTTTGGGATGTCCTTTCTTCACTAAATAACGGACGAAAGGCGTGTAACCGATGGGGCTCCGTCTTGACCGCGCGAAGGCCTCCAGGCCTTCGAAATCTCGGGCTTCAGTCAGAGCATGCAATTTCACATACCAGAACCTACACCGGACGTGAGTACATGGTGCTGAAATTCCGAGCCATGCTGGCGGCGTCCTGATCACAAAGGATACATACCGTTTATCTGGTACTTTGAAATCGGACTTGACCTTATCAGCCCGTTTGGCCATCCCGTTGATCAACAGGGTACGTAACGTCTCGTTCACGCTCTGCCCAAAGAACTTGATCTTGCCGTCTGATTCCTTCTCCAGTTGCAACTGAAGCGTGAGCAATCGCGCGCTCTCGTCCATCATCTGTTCCCAGCAGCGTGATTGGGTTCGGAGTAAATTGATCCAATGAGATGCGTTCAACGTAAAAGAATATATCGTGGGCACTCTCACCTTAGCCTCAAACCCTCGTTCTTTATCTTCCGAAAAGAATTTCTGGGCCGCTTTGACTGATGTAATCTTGGCCGTAGGGTCCTGGAAACCGCGGTACCGAGCATTTGAGTAAGAGGTGTAAAGCAACGTTACCAATAAGATACTCTCACCTTACTATTAGCGGCATCTTCCAAACATAGTACCGCACTCTCAACGCGGCGGTCATCTGAGTAGTAGAAATCTCGCAAGAGATCGCGGTTCTGCTCGCGGGCATATACCTGCAACAGTTTGCTAGCAGGTGCCAACCGCACTCCACCTTCCTCGATCGTCCGGAAGAATGAACCAAGAGGCAATCGTTTCTGCAAGTGCAAAAGTACCGAATATACTGGGACCACAATCACGGCAAGGTCAATGTAAGGATCGTGGATGATAGACGGCGAATTTTCGCACCAAGGTCGGTATCTCCGCTCTCAACCGCTTTGACCAAAGCAAGACCATCTTCCTTCATGCTGAGTAACAAGGGAACCTGGTCAGAAGCTCTGGGCTCGTGGTCAAGAAGCTATTAGGGACAGCATGCATCAGTGCTAAAGCTCCACTGCTGTAAACCAAACCACGGACCTTGGTTGCCAATTCAGTCCTGCCAACCTCCCAAGCTTTGCGTGCGATCTCTGCGTAGCTAACGCCGACACCACTGCCTACCTTCTCGAATTTCTCGACTATGGAAGCACAGACGGATTCATCGTCAATTCCCGACTCGGAACTCGTGGCACTGGCTCGTGAACTCAGAATCTTTGCGATTGCCCAGTGTTTGAGCACTGAAGCAGGAGATAGAGAGAGATAGGATGATATTCGTAGCGCGAGTAGATGCAGCCGGCGAGCAGTTAGTCGGTTGATGAGATGCGCAGGGGATAGGTGATAATATCTATAGACCAGTCAGGAAGGGGCAATCAAATCGAAGAGAAGAGGCTTACTGAGCATATGTGAGCGGTATACCAATCTCGTAGAAACGAACGGCGTTGAGCACTTTCAGTGCTTGACCCATATTCACGAAATCTGTTGAATCATACAAATCAAGGAATGTCTTTCCAAACTTTGCAGCCTAAGTAGGCAGTCAGCATCGCACCTGATCTGCCTGTGAAAATGGACGCACGCTGAGCAAACGCTTCTGCCAAGATGGTTCCCACTCCCGACCAGCTGCATCAATACATTCGTCCACTGCAGCGGCCAGATCCGGGCGAATACTGCGTATGTTCTCGTCTGCTTTAGGAGACCTGCGAGAAAAGTGTTCCCATGCATCGTACAAGATGGCGGAGGGAGATGTGGATCCCGGTCGGAAGACCGAGACGGAAGATGCTGATTTTCATAGACAAATACATCAGTAGGACGACTTAGGCGTGATGATTTGTGCAATACCTGGCACTTTCTGTATGAAATCGCAAGTGTCGGGTCCAACGACGCGAACGCCGTCTATCTCTGTGATGGCAAATGTAGGACCAGTGTAGAAGTATCTGGTTTGTGGATAGTCATCAGATAACAGTGAAGCCTGCTCAAGCTTAAAAACTAACTGTAGTGTGTCGCCGAACGGACCAACCAACACCGCCGCTGTATCCCATGTGACCAGGACAGCGTCATTACCGCACCATTCAACCTGCCTGACTTCGCCTTCACCCCCAGTAATTTGCGCAGTATCATACTCTGCCAGGCTGCGTTGAAAATCGGCAGATACCACCCATAGTGTACCGGTTGCAGTGAGCAAAGAGAGTGACTTGCCATTCGGGGATGGCGCAACATGCGAGAATGGGCCCCTGGAAAGTCGCTGGTCGGTAGTTTCAAGGTTGTCCACACTGTATATGGTTGCGTCCACAGAAAGGAGTACTTCAACGTGTCGTGATATTGTCACGTCCGGAGGAATGACTGCCCAAGAATGTGGCGGCTGCATTAGGCCTGGATATGTATCAGTATAACATGTAAATCGCTAATGTGGTGGGACATTACCTGGATTCGCAAGTGTGAGCGGCTTTCCCCCCTCCCATCCCTTGACCTCGAGCAAACTCAGGGAGCTCGTCAAAGCGACTAATCCGTGCTCATGAATACGTGCATCAATGATACCAAATTCTGATGCATCACTCCCTAGGGAGTATTGCTGATACTCTCCTTGTAAATCGTAAAGCCGGTAAACACCTTCCTCGTTGAGAACCGCAAGTCGTTCATCGAACGTCCAACCAAACTTGACAATCTTTCCAGAATCCCACTGTGCAGGGAGGCATGTGAGTGTCCGGTGTTGAGCTCAGGAAGATTAGTTGATAACCACACTTATTATGACAAGCCCCTCTCCTGCAGACGAGTATATCTGAATCTGTGACTTGGAAAAGGCGGTTGTAGCTCGACCAAGTGCAATTAGTTTCGAACTGTCTCTCATGAGAGCTGTACATCCTTGATTAGTTGCTCTCACCACGATAGTCCATATACATACCCAACGGCCCTCCATATCTACATCCGGCAATTATAAAATCATTCAAGTGTGGTAACTTTCCCGGTATCGAGTAGAGTGAATGTTTCCTATAGAATACGCTCCCGTCTTGCATTGCCTCCCACGAGGAGGTTGGATGTTCTGCCATTGCGCCAGTATTCCGCAGTAGATATAGATATTCAGGGGTACAAGTAAAGCTTCGGAGAGTCAAAGACAGCAGATGAACACTAGAGTTGGCAGTACAGAAGCAAGACGCAAGAACTAGGGATGATGCGCGCTCGCGAGACGCGACGTAGAACGCCATCACGTGACTATGGAGGCGCCAATGCACGAACCCCGATGAGTTTCCCCGATCGCGGCGGCGACGGACTTGACCTCAGGATCTAAGTACCAGTACCGTCAATACTAGATATCAGACAATGAATGGACGAGCCAATGTTTTTCCTTCATATAATACACAGTGTTATACAGGATTGAGGTCTTGTTTTGACTTCAGCAAACAGAACTTAGCACTCATCAATAAATACGTCCGGCGGGTGAACGTGTACGTCGAAAAGAACAGGGGACAAGCATGTACCGATAGCAAATACATATAAGCATAGGTTGCTTGGTACCAAGTGTGTCAAGGTAGCTAGCAAGCGTTTAATTGGATATATTAGAAGATGCGGACAGGTATACGGGCACGGAGCTCATCTTGCCCGAACAAGACTGAGACTTCCAGGAAATACTGCAGAGGAGATAATGGTCAGCATCGCGCGCATGCAATCAAACACATGCCATAAGCACAAGCCAAATCTCAACGTACTTTAACCGTAAGACCACTCCATTGGATAGTGGGGAGCATAGTCTTGTCTAACCGCATGCTCCCTTTATAGAGCCCGTCGGGAAGTGAATTATTGGCATCCAATGAAGGATGGGATTTATTTGGGTCGAGTCGGCTTCGAGGCCTCTTAGGGAATCCAATGGACATTTCCGTATGTAGGGTGCGCATTTCTGATACGCCAGGTTTCGGAGGTAACTCGGGCAACGGTTTATCTCTAGGAACGCCGTGGTTGTGTTGTCTCCGTCTGAGGTTCTCAGCCGGGGTGCTAGGAACGCTCCGTGCAACCCGCCGTAGTAACCTTCGCCGAGTCGATGTTGAACCGTCGGAGTCATCGCTGTTCGTTAAAGAGGATAGTGAGATAGTGGGTGAATGAGTCGGAGATGGAGAAAGAGGAGCGCCGAGAATGGACACCTGGCGTAATAAGGAGACAGAAATGGTCGCATCCACTGCAATCTCCCGTGCTAGCGCGGGGGAGCGGGGTTTGGTCATAAAGACTACAAAATAAGGAATGGAGGCTGAACGAGGGAAAGTCGAAGGAACGGGAAGAGTTATCTAATCATGGAAGTTAGCCATGCGACAACAATCGTGAACAGAATAGGTAACATACAGCGCATTTGAAAGGAAGGGGTCGGTCGCAGCGGACGGGAATCTCCAACCATGCTTCAGGGTCGACGGTAAGGCCATCCAATGACTGGAAGTCGGTATCAGGCTGGAATAGAATGGGCGCATCCAATCTGAAAACAAGGGCAATCAGAGATTGGAAGTCATCTAATCTGGAACCAGGACAAGCATTACCTTGCATATTTACTAAGATCAACGCTCTCCCATGTAGCAATGACCTTGTACTCGACTTCGGCACGTTCCACACAGGCACGACCGCGAGCGTCAGCAATACCAAGTTTGACAGAGGAGAACGTTGGAGGGATCTCTTCACCCGGTCTGTTCGGCTGCGGTAACTCGAACGAGAAAGGATATGCTTGTCGTTGACCCTGGTTAGTCAAATCCTGTAAACTGGGCCGGCGATCCATGCGTCGTGAACGGAGGTTGAACGCTTCTCGTAGAGAGGTCGCAGAACGAGGGCTATGGTCCCCTCCACATGAGAACACGACGGAGGAAGTAAAGAATAGATATCGATGATCCCGAGAAGAATGGAGTTCGTGATCTTCTTGGTCGTGACGAAGTGGGGATATATAAGTGAAAGCCCCTTCCAACTATGTGTGAACCCAATGAGCTGCCAGAGTGACATTTGATATGAGAGTGGAACGCGTACTGACAGATACTGTCAAACGACCCGAAGACGTGTAATACTTGGGGTCGAGAAGGACAGAACCCTGAACCTTGTCGTGATCACCAATGACGGGCAAGGATCGCGACGAGCCATATTCGCGTGGGTCAACAGCTTTCACAGAGGGACTGTGGATGTGTATCTCCATCTCGGAGGAGCTATATCGCAATACATTAGTCCCCCCACGTCCAAACTAACCTGAGCACTTACCGGAAGATGGAGATATTGCTCTGCGAATATGAGCTACTGCTCCCTGTGACGGAGACGTAGCTTGAAGGGGGTGGCGCCGCCCTCGAACCACCGACGTTAACTTTGAGATTAGGCCGATGTGTGGCTTGCATGTTGCGAGTGAAGCTTCCCCCCAACGATGGATGACAGTCGAGCCCAATCTAGTGCAGACCTAGCAAGATTTGAGGGGGGGAAACCGGTGAGGTTTCGAAGGTATGAGAAACGAACGACACAACCGAAAGGTTTCAAGCTACATCTTGAACGTCGCCGTCTTATATCAGAGCTGAGAAGTGACCTAGCGAACTTTTCCTTCCTTGTTTTCGATGTGGGAGGGTTATGCCTTTTGCGAAAGAATCGGATCTGGCCCCCTTGTCGCTTAGCGCGTTTCCTCCGTTCAACCGCGGTCCGCGCTAGAACCGTCGCGTCTACACGAACCAAGCCTGTGGTACTGTTCAGATCTGTGGCTGAGTGACATGTGGGCGGTAGCAAATCACCTTCGGGTTCGAATTACGATAGAACTGCCGTTCTGCGCAGATTGTGCAAAGAGGTCGGAATTGACTATGCTTCCTCAACTTTCTCGATTCTCGAGGGAAATGAACCCGATCGTGGCAAGTCGTTTGTGAACGGCATTTGGGAGGCGAAGGTGAGCACGGTTGGCTAGTGGTAGAGCTGTAGGCGCACCAGCCCGCGTCGGTCACAGGATGATATTGCGATTGATACCTTCATCTCCCCCACGAACAAAAACTAAGACCGGTCACCGAGTAGAGCCGAGCAGACGTCATAGTGAAGGTGTCCAGCAGATACCGTACCTTGGCTTTCGTCTCAAAGGTCCAGTATGTACCTATCCTCCTGTTACGCAGTTCATTGCATTTATCAAGTTAGGAAATATACGTAGTTGGCTTGCAAGATGCCTTGCGTCCCGGGAGGGTTTGCTGCTCTGGGATTTGAGTAGTTTTGTGCCTCAGGGCGCCTCGAAGAATCGTCCTAATGGGCGGTACTCTGATACGCTTTGCCTAATCAGTTCGCGGAAACCGGTAACTTCTTTGTCGTCTTGGCAACTTTCCTCGCACGACGCAAGATCTCGACTCGTTACTCAAAAGCCTATGGGTTATAGGAGCGCCTGGCTGGGATTTGTAAACCTTTGTATGGTGTCGTCCGAGTCGCCATCGTCTTGCAGCAGGTAATTTTTTGAATGCAAGGTAGTCCATGAGGGCATGGCGAAGTGAACGTCTTAGAACTGGGATAAGCAATGCGGCAATTTGTCGAGTATTGGTCATGACATTACTGGGGTACGACTAGAAAAGGTCCGATATATTTCAGGAACACTTTGAGAGAGGTGAGAAACGCACCTGGAATATCTATACGAACCATCTGACATCTTGCACTGCGACACAGTACGGGGATGAGAAAAAGTTTAGACTATTCAAGGCAGGAAACGGCGGTATGAGTATTCGCACGTCGTTGCTGGTTGCGACCCGGATTCAGGTCTCAAAGAGATAGTCATACTTGGCAGAAACCGACACGGGAGATGACAGCTGACTCGGTTAATGCTGTCGCTATACGCCCTGTACCTCCTGAAAACGAAGCAAAAAACTCGTAAAGAGCAAATCCCGGCACAGTTGTCACCCCATTTGCGACAGCGGGGCAAGTAGCTGACCGAGATCCTGCTGGAACGAGGGACCAAGGTTCCTTCACCTGGGCACTAATGAACCATAACCAGTGTGAAACGATATCCTTGGTTTGTAGTAAAAGAGACATGACGCACCATGAAGCTGAGTCTCCAGAAAGATGGACCACGATATAGCGGTATCACGAGACAGTCTGTATGAGAAAATCCATAATGAAGAAGACAGAAGAAGACAGGAAGACGGCCCCGAATCTACCGCATCTCTGGTTATTGTGGCTCCTGACCCGAGGAGATCGAAAGGGGCAGTAGATTGCTCGCTCTGCGGATCATTTAATGGATGTCCTTTGAATTCGTTCCATGAAGCGATCCAGGTCCAGAGTCCATCATAACCCAGGGGACAGAGCAACGGAGAGACAGGCGCCAGAAATGTTGAACGGCGGTAACTCGTAGAAAGCTCCTTCGACAGGAATTGCACTCGGGTTTCCATCTTTCTCTTTCTGCCTCGGTCCTCGATATACCGCCGGTTGCCACGGTGGCGCCCTTCTCCAGGAGGTCATTGCTCTGAAGACTCCTTAGAAAGTAGACGAGCATCATATGATTCTATCAGAAGAGGTAACTTAGCACGACTTCACACACATAATTGAGATAATCGCTAACGATGTCAAACGGAATACTGGCTCGCTAACGCTGCAGCGGATCATAGTAGAGGTAGGCACTTGACTGTCAACGTCTATAATGGATGGGTCGTGCGTACCAAGTTGAACTATTCACGCGCATTGTGGGACTTCCGAAGTAGCACGAGCAAGCGGTTCAGAGCAACGTGGGGTGTTGAAGGAAACCCCATGAGGCTACGTGACGAGGGCCAACGACACATCTGGACCGGTCATGCCGGAATCAATAGCGAATCAAAACCCTCAACCCGTCAAAAGTTAGTTCTCGCTACACACATTTCAAGGTTTAATCACACGAGGTCTCACCAAGCCTGTCAATGTACATGATAGAGAAGCCTTCGGAGAAGGTAACGTGGGTCCAACGTGGGTTTCCGTCCATTTAGCCAGACGATCCGCGACCCGGATTTCTCCAAGGAAGAGCCGTTCAATTCAGTGGAGGATGAGAATGTCGAACCGGATATGGAACGCTCATCGGAATTACGCGATGAGCGTAGGTTTGGTACCTAGCAAAGGTAAAGTGGTTGTGAGTACGATGTAGAGTTTGTTATTACGATGTGTGCATGGCATATACATACCCGATGGAGCATAAGGGGATTGTCTATCTGCGGTTATGTCTATAGGTGTTATCAGAACAGGCTCGTCGAAGGCAGGGAATGCAAAGAAGACGACGTAATTCTGGATTATCGCAGCAGCGACGTTGCTAAGAATCTGACAGTGGCAGACAATCACGGCATGGCACCTCGGAGGCGGCACTCACCAGTCGCATACATCTTCGTGTCAACTTAATGTCGGATGACCATTCTAACCGCTAAAAGCCAGGTAAACGGACACGCGGTAAGACATCATTCCGATGTCAGGTATACAAAGTAGTCAACACGTAAGATTTCGTGCACTGAGGGTAACAGGCAACTCCGGCGACCGCCTTCGTTCACGGCTGCGCAAGGTGCGTTAGTAGTTCAATCCAAGCTGGGGTAAATGCAAATGCCGTAAGTGTGTTGGCTGTGGCTGTAAAGAACACAGAAAATATGCACTACTCACTGAGCAAATGAGGGCAAATAGAACCAGCCATGCTGACCACACGTCGTATGATCGTCCACTTAGGCAGACGTATCGACAGCTCCGTATGGTTCAACAAGCGACTGGGTGCTATCAAGGAGTCGGAACCCCGGAGAAGCAGTCTCCGGTAGGTTCACATTACTTCAATACATACTACGAGAGGGCAATTCGGGACAGAGATGGACACATCGGATGCGATGCGTTCCGAGACGTTTGTCTCTGTTCGGAATTCCGCCGCAAAAGCAGGTAGGGTAGGTATATCTTTTGCAGTTGAGCAAAATCGAACAATTGTCCGAAATCCAGTGGATCCAAATTTGTGTCTCTTCGGCAGTTACCCAGCTCTCAGCACGAAGGAAGGATGCGGTACGAGCTCACATCAAAGAGATTCTCAGAGCGTTAGAGAATTATTCATAGACATCCGGATTCCGGACATCGCTATGCGTTATATGCGTTGGATAAGTAGCACCAGAGAGGCAACTTGAAAGGCGAGAGAAGCTGATGATGGTGCTGAGGTTCGACAAAAAGAGTAGATCAGTGGCTGGCGAACTCAGGGCGAACTTTAGGTTCAAGTTGAAGCGCTTTTGGACGAAATTCCCACGCTTGTGTTGTATGAGCGATCCAAACGGTGACGCGTGCACATGATCCTAGGACCTACAACTTGACCGTCCTGTGAACTTCTTTGTCACCTCCGGATCCGTCATCTTCAACTCGGCTTGACAGCATTCGTTCCAAGAGAAGGGTGTGTACTTTTACGAAGCTATACTATAGGCAAAATGAACAGGTGTTGTGTAAACCGAAGGACTTGGGAGTGACGCCGTTACGACGTCCGCGAGTTGCTTCCATCGGGAGGCTGAGTACTCGAGATCCTTGCTGAAAAGGCTCGGGTTATGTGCCTATAGCCGGCTGTACAGTCTTCTACATGCTTCCCAGTTTGACTTCATAATGAATCGCAGGAACGATTTCTACTACACCTTCCATATTTGGCCAAGCTTCTCGCGTGGGATCAACAACTTGATCTGCAGGCTGCAGCTGCGTTCGAACAGTCTAGTCTCCTCCGCAGACCTTACACTCACAAGTTCGTGTAAGGTCTGCCCCAAAGTTGAGGGTGCTGGCTGGTGCTGAAGGTTCGGTGAGGGAGTGTGTCCTTCAGGCCTTATGCCGTAGATGCCGCTCACGTGCTGTGATTATGTGATATCCACGGTAGTAAGCATGTATGACAGGTAGAGGAAAAGACAATGCATGACATAGAAAATGTCTTTGATCACAAAGCAGAGAAGCATGGACAGCTTGCAGCAACCGACTAGTACTGAAGTATATGCACAGAATCATGAACACTACTGTCCTCAGCCTCACCACAATCCTTCCAACTATGGTCATCTTCCAGGCCAGTTTCCTGCCGGCACACCAAGCTCCCCTTGGCACTCTTCAAGTTCGCGATTGGGAAGAGTTGCATCTTGCCCGTCATCTCTGACACCAACACAGTCACGAAGTACAAGTCCACAGAAGGGATCAACTGGTTCCATGGAATCTCCCCATCGTCGTCCTCCACGCACAGATTCCGAGAAGTTAACAGATGCTCTGAAGGCTATCAAGAAGGAGACCGGCGGGTGGGGACTGTCAACGTTCCTATACCAGCTATTCCAGACAAAGGACAAAAGAGGGTCAGAAGTCAAGAGGGATCGCACGCAGACTACTGCTGTTAGCCGATTTCTCCAGGGTCGAGATAAATGGAAGCCCGTTGAGATTGTGCAGCTAATGTACAATCATTATGATGGAAAGCCGTCAGAGCAAGACATCGAGTCAGATGACATGTTCTCCAGTAGAAAGTTGCCTGAGAAGATATGTCATGCTCGGCCGGCCCTCAGTACGTGGGCAATGAATCTTGTGTCCTTGCAAATAAAGAGGGAGTCGGACAGATTGGTGTCGAAGAATGTAGGCCTGCGAGTAAGAGCATCAAGGCGGCGCAAGGCAGCACGTCACTCCAATGCACGGCGGAGTGACGCAACCTCGTCTCAGGCAGCTCAGGCCACAAGCACTCTGAATGACGCCGGCGACGGTGAGGGGGGTCAACTCATTGAGGAGGAAGTTGGAGATGATGATGAGGAGGATGGGTGGGAGGACGTCTTTGAATCTGGTGGCAACCTTGAGTCCGAGTTGCAGGAGGGCCATGACAATTCGGAGTCAGACTCGGATAAGAACACTGACCGCGAAGAGGAAACCAGTCATGATCATGGTAGCACCACCGCGACGGCCAGTGGCACAGAGCAACAAAGTCGTCAAAAGCGCAGCACTGCAAAGGATCCTATCGCAACCTGGGACATTATCAGTTCTTTCTCAATGGAGAAGCTCGAACATACATATCAAAAGCATGCACCAACCCTTCATAGCATCCTTATGACATTCATGCAATCTCAGTCGCCAACGGAGCCTCAGATAGACCACGATGGTTCCGACTCTGCCAACAAAACGCGGCGGCGACGTCATACAAAGGCCAATAAATATCGTCCGAGATGCCTGGTATGTAGAGTGTGCAGTTCAACTCCCCGAGTCTGAGTCTGACTGAGCCGCATACCTTTAGGTCTGTACAAGTGTCATCAGTGAACTTTTATATGCTCGTAACCAATATGTTAACCTCTTACCACTCTGTCGAGGCATTGCACTGTTCTCCATGAAAGCGCATAAGTCCATCTATCGTGTTTTCAGCCGATCCGGTATCTCAGCCCCATACATGACAGTTCGAAATGCTCTCGTTCAGATGGCAGAAGAGAAAAGGAACAATCTCCGTCAGGGGACAGATGCCTCGCAATCAGTCATTCTAGACAACCTGCAGCAATATGCCAAACACCGCGACCAGCGTATCGGGACGACAAACAACATGATCATAGGAACAGGCGGAACCACAATAAGATGGGAGAACTGCACTCCCGATGCCATGAAGCTGGGGCCGTGGCTAGCGCGTTGTGCAGAAGGCCATCGAAGGGAGTTGACAGTAGGGGTTTTGGAGCGCGATATCAACTGGAACCACATAGAGCTCATCTCAGAGCTTCATATGCTATCTACATTGGTCCACTTCGTTCCTACTCTTCATCACTATCGTGATCAAGTCCAATACCTATTTCAGACAGAGGCATGCAAACATCAAATTGACCCGAATCGACTTACCAAGGTACAACCGCTAGGAACAAACGCCGCCAATGAAGTGTCATTCCAGGGAATGAAGGAGGCAATGGTGGATTTCCTGGCTCAATTAGGAATTACGAAGGACACCGCAAAAAACCTGGATAGAATTCAAGTTATGTCTGGCAACGGGAAATCCTTCGAAGCAATGAGCAAAGTCAAGAAATATCTGTTCGACGAGGAGGGCCACTACAATTCGTTCTCTTTCATTCTCGAAATTCTGGAATTATGGCATACAAAATGGACTGACCTTGGTCGCATATGCCACGGCAAATGGGGATCTGGCTTTGACAAAGTTGATCCGTCGACGCTTGGCTTCATGGCAAAAACAATCAATAATCCGGTTCCCTCCGACCTGAAGAAGCCAGAATTCTATCCCAATACACGTCTCATTGAAGTAGTAGTCTCAGCACATATCATTCAATGTTGGGAGTAAGTCAGAATGTTTCAGCCTCAGTGTAACAGAAGTACTCACCAGTCGTCTAGAGTCTACTTTGGCACCAATGACATAGTGCGCTTCTTTGACGAGCGAAGAAAAAGGCTGCCAACCCTCGAAGAGCTACGCAATATAGCAAGAAAGTTGCGCGACACATATGCAACTTCGAGTGCATATGAGCAAGCTCTTCGAGACGGAAATTCCGTTGGAGATTTCTTCCCCAGGCCGCCCAAACAATCTGCTGAATCACAAAACACTGAGCCGGTTCCTATGGTTGTAGATGAAGCAGAGATGACCGTGACTGAGGACCAACCAGACCCTCACCACAATGATGGTGCTTCTGACACTGGCGCCACTGGTGACCAAGAGCAGTCGTCAGACTCGACAAAGATGAGTAAGGCAGCTAAGGGGGACTGGCCACTTGCAAACTCCATTCTACTGATACGCGATGGGATATGGTTCCTTGAAGTTTGCCGCGCGGTGGCAATTGGTGATACAGGATGCATCTGGGAGATTCTCAAGGTCAGTCATTACTTGAACTGAAGAGACGAAATACTCACAGTAACTCTTCTCCCAGATCTGGATCTTTACGTTCTCTGGATCTGGTCACTCTAACTACGCAGCCTATCTCCTGGAAATGTACTGCAAAATCAAGTACGAAGTTCCAGAGGCTACAAGACTTGCCTTGTTTGACAACTGGCTTGTCAACCTCCAAGGAAAACCAGGGCACTTCCATGAGCTCGATCTCATGCAGGAACACTATAACAAGTGGCTGGAAGAATTATCACAGTATAAGGGAAAAGACTTTGATGATGACTGGTACCGGAACGTGCTCTCGATGCATGTCCATCACTTCTTGCACTTGAAGCGGGTGATTGAGGAATCTGTCGAGCTTGCACCACGCAGCAAGAGGCACTCCGAACCTCATCTGCAGAATGAGTATCAAGCTGCCCTGCAGGTTTTACGCGAGAATGACTTACACCGATATCACAAAGGTCGTGACTTAGGTTTCCACTCGGCAGATGAATTTGCCAGTGGGTACAAGAATCTTGGTTTGAAGGGAAAACTTGCAGAATTTATTGAGGCGACAATGCGGAAGCGAGAGGATATGGTCGAGGTCTTGGAATACCCATCCCATGGTGCAGATCCCATGTCATATCTAGGGCGCCCAATAACCTATGAAGAAGGGCGATTATGTATAGCAGATAGTAATCTAGTACAGAGGAGCTGATGCTAATTGTACGGTACGAATCACATATAACGAGCTTCAGTGCACAGTTAGTGCATGGCGGTACATATTGAACTTAAAGTTGAAGAGTACTCACTGCGACTATCTCTGATCTGTTCGACACTGCGGTCGTCCTTGAGAACCTGGACGGCCGCTCATCAGATGGGTTTCGTAAGATGCTGGTGTAGTATTGAGGAAGGTATAAGTAACAGCGCCAGACTGGCCACCCATTCGAGTACGTTTTGTTACAGGCTGTTGGGTTGTTCCGAGTTGGCGTCCGAGCTTAGTGAAGTCGGTGCGCGCCGCCGCCGTCTTGATGATGTTGAGGACTCAGGAGGTGCAATATTTTCAGCACCATGTAAACGTATTGTCGAGCTCTGTGAGTTGCCACTGGCATGCCGGCGAGGACTGAGAAAGCAAGCGGATGAGTCAAGTTGATCATCTAGACTGCGGGATTCTCATAGTGGCATACCTATTTGATTGTTCTGCCAATACCTCCGGAAGTGGTGGAGGCGTACTGGATCGGCCAGTTGTGTCCTCAAGCACTGTTTCACGTAAGGCATATCTGCATTCAGCAAATGCAAAGAAACAAAGAAGATAGAGAAGTTAATCTGACCTTCTGTATCGTCCTCGACATCGTCACCCTTGGCCTTATTCCGATGACGAGTCTCGGCGGCCTTCGCTCTCGACTCAGCCTGCTTCTTCAAACGTTCTTCATCAAATTTCTCGTTTAACTCCATGACCTTGTCTGCGATAGCAATGACGTCCTCTTTCGAGTTGGCGAAATCCCAGTTAAGATCCAGTAACAACTGGTGTATGGCCTCGTGGTCGCGCAGCTTATGAAATTCATTCAAGATATGTCCATAGATGTTGGGAGGAAGGTATGCCACTGAAGGCATGTTGCAATATAGAGCATCCAGGTGACGTTTCTTCGCCCACTGTACGGACGCAACTGCATCTAATTCGGCTTTGGCTTTGTCTCGCATTGCCTTGGTGAGTGGTGTGTGTGAGGATGCCGGAGAGATGATTGAAGAGGTAGAATTTGATGCGAGCGAAACTGGCATATAGCGGAGGGGCAATTTATCGAGGCGGTCAATGTCTGGGAAGAGGGAAGAGAGTTTGGGCTTTCGCAAGCAACTTGAGCATGGCAGCAAGCGTTGGGCCTCAATGCAGTCCGCGCGGGAGTATCTGTCATTGTTACCGAACACTTGGTTAAACGCCGCCACAAGGCATTCACCTTTGATGTGCCGTACGAGAATCAAACGTAAGGCGGGGTCGATTGCACGACCTCTTGGTCCGCCGACTTTGACGTTCGTCCTTATCTCTAGCACGGCTTGTATGTCGTCGCGGGATCTCCCAACTTTTGTGGCCAACTTCAGATTCTTGCATTTGCGTCCCTTCTCGATCTTTGTCGCAAATTTCTAAAGTCGGATACAACTGGATATTGGTTATCATGAGATTATGACCGCCGTGACAACCGCCGTTATCACTGACGTTGTAACCAAGTCACAAGCGTGATTGTGACGGTGTTGTAACCGGGTCCAATCATATGCAAGCAAAAAGAGAACACTGCACTTTTTGGGGCTTGATCCGCCGTATCTCTTATCTTTCGATCATCTTATCTTTTTCAGATTCCGTATCTTAGCATTAATCCATTTAGTACACTTTGCCATTCTCAAGATTCGAACTAAGGGACTCACCAGTTCATACACTAACTTGCACCTTACCTTACCTATGCCATCGACAGTTCCACCATATTGCCATGTTATGTTCATAAAAGTGCATGGATAAGTCACGTACACGCCTTCATTACCACTCAGTAGTAACCACAACGGTACCGGTATCCTGTCATACAGTATTAGCAGGCAGTGAGTATATTGAGACAGAGATCTTATTGGTACAGAGATTTTACATGGACATAATACATCCCACGCAAGAACTAAACCCCACCCAAGTGATGCAGCTGTCCCGCCCAAGTCTTCTTAGCAGGCTGAGTGGTTGAATCTGGAGGCGGTTGCTTCGCCGAGGACTTGTAAATGCGACCGCGGCGTGCACAGGAGGCAAAATGAGATGGGGGATATGGAGCTCAGCTTGGTCATCATTGCTGTTGGAACTGGAAGTGTTCGAAAGGGGGGGAACTTGATGATATAATGGACTGTATAATGGGTGACAAGTGGGACCACAGTGGCTGTACACCGGACAACGTACAGTGCAAAATCCCTGCGGGATAGGACGTGAATATATGAGAGGGAGATGAGTGTCATCCAGCATGCAACACCGTATGCACAATGCAGCCAGGTTCAAGAACAGATAGACTTGAAGTAGTTCTTGTGCAAATGTCAGCTCAAACAAACAGGAGATAAGTCATTGCATACAAGCAAGAAAGCACGAGGGAGATAGAAACTTGAGAATAATCCAAAGGGGGCGCAAGAGTAGGGCATGCTGGGTATACTGTCCAGTATCCGGTTCTTGAGCATTGCGAGACATTTAACTCAGAGGTGTTCATGGAATGATGTGGCACAAGCATGGGGAGGGACTATCGCATACCTCAATGTAAGCTACTGGACTGGGGGAAAGGCGGTTCAGGATTGAGGTAAGAGTGCATACAACGACATTACCATTGCATTATGACCAAATTATGACCTTATTATGACCGGGTCACAATCAAGAGATAATCATATCATTGTGGTGATCTTCGATCTTACGGTTTGAACCGGTTGTCAGCCGGTCAAAACCAGCGCTGCCCGCAGATATCGGCGTTATGACCCCATTATCACCTATTATAATGGCCTCATGAGGCAGTCGTCAGCGTCAACTCCTGACGACCGCGCTAACTTTTTTGCGACATTGGTTGCTTCCGAGTCTGAAAGGCTTGCTCCATCGTCAACCTTTCCCCTCTCCAATTCTTTCCGGACCGCTGCTACTACACCCATCTCACAGTACGTGATTCCAACCCCAAAAAAACCGTGGGTCCCGCATAGCTCGCCCGCGCTGCTGGTGATCATTCTCAATGGAAGTCGGTAACCCCAGTGTGATCACAACATCGACATTACGCACATCGACACCCATCCCGAACTTGATTGTGGCGACGATCACGAAGGTTTCGGGGTCATTGCAGAACGCCTCGAGGGTCTCTGCATTGGTGTCAGCCCACTTGAATGCATGGTACGTTCGGATGTTACGTCGGCGGGCAGGTCCAGGAGGTCGCAGGCGTCGCAAATATGATGCAACTCGCTGACACAAGTCAATAGACTTGCAGTATATGATGACTTTCTTGTGACCACGGGCAACCCAAGCGATGTCGGAGAATTCATACCCATCGAGACCATGTGTGAGGGTGGCATACACCGTCTGAACATTCTTGGGCTCGCAAGACCGACGTAGCATCTTGTACTCCTTCCGGAAGCCTAGCAGATGAAGTAAGCTCTTTTCGGCAGAGCCCGCGCGGAGGGTAGCGGTCATCGCAAGCATAGGAATATGTTGAGGGATGCGCAGGCATGCCCGACAGATTTCCCAGTATGCAATACGGAAATCAATTGCCCATGGAACAATGATATGTGCCTCATCGGCAATGTATGCAGCGAGACACTTACGGAATGACTCGTCGCGCAGTATTTTGTCAAAGTCAGACGAGGTGAGCCGCTCGGGAGAGAGGATGACCATTTGGTGCTGACAGGCCTTCACCTCCTTGTATAGGTCCCTGCTTTGTTCCCGAGCCTTTGCTATGCTCTCGGCGTTGAGAGCAACTGCATGGAGGCCTATACACTCCATCTCCGCAGCCTGTAGTATTCACCACTGTGAGTAGTGTATGTTACAATATGAAATGACAACACTGACATACCTGAAAGATGCCCAAGTCCACTAAAGGACCAACCATCACAGCAACTGGGTTTTTCACCACTTTAGTTCCAAACCATAGCAAGCGCGGATTGCGGTATAGTTCCCGTCATACCAGAAGATGCAGGTACGCAGCAGCGGTCTTTCCTTCGCCGCATGCTGCTACGAGTGCTTGGTCTTTGCCGTCGAGGATATTCGCCGTGACTTCAATTTGCCAGTCATGCGGACCATTTGGCTATTGGGGTATTAGTCTCTTTAAGATAGTTCTCAGTGTATCGAGCCCTTCGGGAGATGACCAGCCATTCTCTCGGCTGTCGACCATTACAGGATGATAGGTTAATCGTCTAGTACATGCATGAACAAAACAAGATGAGACCTCGCTCGACCTGCAGGTTGCAGGCGAGGGGGGCGCGATGACATCATGTACAGTAGCAATTATCGAGAATTGGACACCCCCCTT
>JSYW01000747.1:0-20719 GCA_000787475.1 Lentinus polychrous | reverse complement strand
AGCCTCTTTGATTCACGAGCCCCAGCTGGTGACATTATGCAAAACCAGCTTGGTTATAGATACACGAATTGAGATGAAACGCTTGACAACAATTTTCGAATGTTGTACGGGCATACATCTTACAGGCGTTATTTTGGATAGTGGCATCTGGTTGCAACCCAATGCATCGTCCTGCGACTCTGCCAGCCGGTTGTCGGAGGTTCCAAAACGGGACAACCACCTGCAACCTATCGAAACATCGCTGAGAAGGTCGCAACCGAATGTCGCCTTGCGGGTATTTTGCTGATGCTTGATGATCCGGATCTCTTCCACTACCGCCGTCGTCACTGCCTGCCTCAAGCTCCGAAATTCAGAACAACATGCAGTCGACAACGGCCCTTTGTTTCTTTTCACCACATACCACTTACACAACTACTCATACCCCTTCACCGCTCTGAGGCTTGAGTATACACTTCCATCTTCGAATCCAATCGCTTGATGCGTCGTCCAGAACACAGTGTACCATTACGCTACAATGAGCCAAGGTATGATCCAGTGATCAGAGAGGGAGGAATCTGCTGCGTATACACGAATAGGTATTAGTCCTATCCTTGACTTCACTGCGGGCACTATTGCCGGTACGCTTGTTCATCCAATATGCACGATCTTCATCACCCCTTGAACCATCTAGCTCTGTAGGGAGTGCTGCATTGGTCGTTGGATTCCCGTTTGATACTGGTATGATTCTGAGCGGATGGTGTGGAGGATATGCACTAACTCTACGCTACAGTGAAGGTGCGACTGCAGAACCCAAGTACCGAAATACACTACCGCTCTACCTTCCATGGAGTGAGCACTATAATTCGCCAAGAAGGCTTTCGTAGTCTATTCAGAGGAATATCATCGCCACTCGTGAGGAACTCCCGTCAGCCTTATTCGAGTACTTGTGATAGATTCGTCTTAGGTTACAGCGGCCCCGTTGAACGGACTTGTTTTCTCGTCCTATAAGTTCTTTATGCGCGCTCAGCTTGACAGTGAAGATTCTGTACCTTCACTAACACAAGTGACTCTCGCAGGAGCAGCCACTGGTATTGTGGGCTCGTGAGTTTGCCCGTCTTCATGCTCTTCTCGGTCACTGAATGTTTGTCCCAGCGTCCTGACGACACCGACAGAATTGATCAAGATTCAACAACAATCTCTGCAGTCCCTACGAGGCACTGGTCGACCGCCAACCTTCATCGAGGTCACACTCCGGATACTCAAGCAACATGGTATTCGGGGCATCTATCGCGGTATCACATCCACGGCTCTTCGAGATACCGGCTACGGTGCCTACTTTGCAGCCTACGAAGCTACCCTTCTCTACTTTTCTGCTCGACCAGCGGAACCATACGATCATACGTCCCTACTTTCCGAGGCCGATTCCACTATTGCATCGCATTCATGGATCACACTCCTCTTGGCAGGTGGTCTAGCCGGTATCGCCGGTTGGGTCGTGACCTTCCCTTTCGACGTGGTGAAGACGCGCATTCAAGCGTCCCATGACTATTCACGCGAAAATCCCTATCGAAATACTTGGAGTACGATCATTCATTCGTATCGTCAGGATGGCCTCTCTGTATTTTTCCGTGGTCTCGCGCCAACCCTTATCCGGTACGTGCTTATTGATGGTGGCCAGCCTGATCAATGTATTGGAGGTGTTGTGGAGAGGTTCTCTGACATTCAGCTCTTGCATTTTATTTTAGTGCTATCCCGGTCAATATGGTCACATTTGCTACGTTCGAGGCTATTGTGCACGCATTCTCATGACCCGATGACCATCCAGAATTCTTCAATTTGGCAAGCCATCGCGAACTGCTACATTCAGACTGGACTACCCTACCTGGCTTCGGCGTCGATACTAGGAAGACCAGTCTTATCCAATGTAACAGCCGCGGCTCGCAGTGCTGCCATCAGCTGAAGCCAGGCTTTGCGGGACGGAACGCTCCGTTTTGAGCCCTATTGAGTATGTACAATAAGTGACGCATCCACTATGTATTCTGTAATGCAATAACTCTGGATTCAATCATGGCTGGGCTGCTAGAGTGCTCTTGGGGCTTGCATCATCGGAGAGCTGAGACTGCGTACCAAAGGATTGAAAGGTGTAACGGCTGATATCGGAATCACGTGACCGTCGCGGTCGTGTTCGGCGATGACGTCCACGCGTTGCAGCAAGCAAATATACAGTAGTGCCTGCTTGACAACCGTCACACTCGAGCTCTCTCTGAACCAAGTTGTACCAAGCTTACATAGTTGGGTTTCGAAGGGTATGGAGCTTCAATGTCTTGGGCTTTGATACTTGTTGATGGGTATCATATCAGCTGCGATACGAAAATGTTTTCAGCATTCAACCGAGTTATTGTGAGTTGCGCTCCGAATGGACAAGTTCGCGAGAGACACCTAGAAAGCTGATACACATTTCGCGTAGCCCCAACTGTCAATATTGTACGCGTATACCTCTACTACTGAGAAGCTGTTCTCAACAACTGACCCTGTACACTAGTCACAACCCATCTTCTCCTCCGTCACAAACTGCACTACGTCTACTGAATGCCGCTCTAAGTGGACCTTACCCACCTTCTTCGGGGTCAAACAAGCCCCTGAAGTTCAACCTCGAGGTAGTCGAGAACAAACCTCCTACTCCGGACCAACTTCGTACTATCCTTTCGTACATCAAACCGCCGTCACCAATGTCGTCCTCTGCCGGTCCAGACGTCTTTGTGTCATCACACCCTGCGAGTGAAGTCGCTCCAAAGACGCTTCAAGATGTCTCGAATTTGGCTTTGAGGAACCCTAACGTACTGAAGTGGCCCATTGTCGTTGATTGGGACGATGGTCGCGCTGCCGTCGGGGATGTAGAAGGCGTGAAGAGTATACTGGAGGAATTGAGGAAAAAGAGAGACGGTGCTTAAGCGACCCATTCCAAGAAGCGATATCACTGTAACTATATCTCTGCACAACACGATAATTTGACGTCTGATACTGGTATGTTCAATAGCTTTTTGTATGCGTTTTTGCCGGAGTCACTCCCACCTGCCGTGTTGACATGTTGGTCGAAATGGTGTAGACGGATCTGAAGCACGTTGCTACTACACTATTTCGACTCCGCGACTAGGTGGGGCCAAACACCTGTGCTCGTGAAGCCGAGATAAGCATCTACATGATTCCTTGGCTTGTTTCAATCTTCACGGACTGTACCACCACCTTCAACGCCTCCAAACTTGACGAATCTATCAAAGGGGTGCTACATCTCCCGAGGTAGGCTATGACCAGCTCTTCCAACTCATATCCATGTTCCTTCCGATAGCGCAGGATATCTGCGAGGACCGCCCAGAGGTTCCTGTCATTGGTGGGATGGTCGAGGCCGGGTTTGAGGTAGTAGGAAATAACGGTCAACCGGCGAAGGGTTGGACAACGCATCATATCCGCTTTTTCTACGCCAATTTCGGTGTCTCTGATTGCATCTTGTTGGAGGCATGTCACTGCGGCCCGAATGGATACCTCGAAGGCCTCCGTATTGAATGATGCGAAAGTCAGATTGCGGAACTGTAGGCGACTGGCCTGTGCAAAGATGGTTCCTCGGAGAGTTTGGATAAGTACCTCACAATGCCTATTAGATTCAATGCGAAGTGTTTCCACGTCCGAGAAAAGCGAAGAGATGTCGGAAGAGAAGCGGGCTTCGTAGCATTGGAGGAAACATTCATTTTCCACTTCACTTTCCGCAGTGTTCACTTCCGGCGATGATCGTTCCTGCATATATAGCATGGTAGTGACCGTGAAACCGTCTTTGAGGATTGCATCAGATGCTATTCCCATCGATGCACTTCTTGAGGCCTCGATTACTACTATCCCATCCGTTATGTTTTCGATGCGGATAGTGGGGAAAGCGGGGACGATACCGACAGGACTACGGTATATATCCGCGAACCGTGCTCCAAACAATGTGATGCGGGGGATGGTTTTGCGTAGGCAGTCGGATACGTAGGGATAGTTGCCATCGTCCTCGGAAGGCCACCACTCCATATCCGTGACAACAGATGATGGCAGTAGGACAGATCCTAGTATCATAAGGATAGACTCGGGGGGAACTGCGCCCAATGTGAAAGTGGAAAGAGACTGAAAAGATAGTGAAGGCCTTTCGGGGGGCTCAGTGAATGATGACCAGCAATGGCGGCGGCGCCCCGCGCTATAGGATGACTTGAGCTTCAGGTGGCGAAGACTGGGAAAGGCCGAAGTATGTCAAAGACGGTCGAGGGTGTGTTTGGGTCCGACGTAGCAACGGGGCCCTCTATGGTGAGACTTTCGAGAGTGCGAGGCATCGTGCGGATGAGTGAACGCATCTCGTTGATAGGCATGTCGCCTATGCTCAAAGTGCGCAGATTCGGAAATATCTGTACATACTCCCCAGAGTCCATCTTCGAACGGCGCAGTGCCAATCGGCGCATGGTATGACATGGTATGCGTTTTTTGAGGAGATTCGGAAGGATATCTGCAAATTCGTCTGTGTACTTCTCCTGGATGTACGTGCCTATACGGGCGCAATTTTTCATGAGCATTTCTTTGATTTCTCTGTTCGCTGACTCGGATAGTATCCTATAAAGCCGGACAAAATAGTAAGAGAGGCACAACCAGACAGACGGGATAGCGCATCGAGCATTTTGGGGGACATCCTGCACGTCATGACCGTCCATAGGGTCGTGCAGCCGAGGATTATTACGCGCCAATGTCGACAGACGAGTGTCAGACGTAACAGCCTTCCGTATGCCAGAGAGTATTCATCATACACATTGATACCCAATTCTCGGAATTCAGTCAGAATTGTTGTAAAGATCTCGGGCGGAAGGTTGTTGATAGGGGCAATGGCGTTGTGTTCATTGAGAAGCAAGGTGGATGCTGGCTGGCGTTCGCCTGTCGCCGCACTGTCCACATTCTGCGACTTGAGTAACGGGTCGTTGTCAAGACCCGTAGGCAATCGGGACGGTGACGGGAGGACGGTCGACGTGGGATCGTTGCTATTCCCTGAAAGTGGGAACTGTACGTTCTACAGCATGTGTTATAGTTAGAATTCCAACATCGACCGTTGGCCGGTGACATATACTCACCTTCCCTTCAGCATGAGCCGGATTTAGAGCCATGTTGTGGCGAGGACTCGGACGTATATGCGATCAAACCGGCACCCTTCTATGTGGGTATGGTTCTAGTTCCCCACAGTGAATATGCTGATACAACTTCAATGCGACTTGCCTTGCTGTAGAATGTTGCGTAAAGTCCAGTACGGTGGAGGAGTCTGCGAGGGTCCGCTTGGAGGTTGGCAACGTTGGAGGTCCGCCGCGGCGTAGTTCGCACGGCCGGAAGCACGAGGCTACTCATCGCGCTAAACGTTTTCTCAGGACCACGAATAGAATGTGGTACCTCGGATCCTTCCTGTTTCTTGCTTCAGTCATCGTCACGGTCATGAGCCAAACTGGTCGTCGTATTTATTGATCATCCGGGCACAAAGATTGAAGGACATTCCGAAACTATCAGAATCACCGTCGTCTTCACGTTAGATCTGGTCAAGTCTGTCCAGGTCACCCCTCTAAACCTGAGAAAGTACCCCAAATACGTCATAACGAGAAGGCAACCGTGAGGGAAAAGACAAGAAGGAACAGTGATATCGGATGGGGGTTCCAACAGGCAGGGATGTTAGAGGAGGCATTGTTGGCGGTCGTGGAGAACAAGAGAAGGAAGAGTGGAACATCTAACATCGGAACGAAAATCTGGTTTCCGAGTCGACCATTGTCAGCTACCTGTAACACAGTATGCAAGCATGCGATGGAAGAGAACAACCTTCCCCAGGTCACCACTTGTTGCGGAAGAAGTCGGCGTTCGGGAATTTCGCTAATATATTCTTTCGAAGTACCTCGGCGGGAGTGCAGTAAGTGACTAGGTTGCTGGACGAATCACCTTTATTGAAACCCGAATGGAGCTGACCGACGACATAAGCCTTGCCATTTCGCATATGCCATACTAAGGCACCGGAGTCTCCTTTTGCTGGGAAGTCTTCACCAGATTCGCGACTGGCGTTGAAGATGCCAATCTCCTTAGACACAACGCCATCTGCACGAGTAAAGGAAAGAAGACCGGCGTATCGACCGACGGTAAGGTCCGTTTTGCTTCCAACCTTCCCTACCATCACGAACCGCGCCGTTGCACTCTGAAAGTCAGCGGGATTTGGGAGCTGATCCAGTGTAGACCACCCCACTATGGGGAACTTCCCCTCAATAGGGAACTTCCATGTGGTCGGACCACCATGGATGGGATAGAACAGGGCCTTCAGCTGCTGCTGGGTGTACTTCGAACCTAAAAATGAGTGCCATTACGTGTCGGAGTGGTTAGAAGACGAACATTTGAATTCGCACCTATACTGATCACATTGCCTTCGAACGATGCTTTAATCTTGTCCTCAGCGGCAAGAAAAACACCCCAGTCTGAGGTGTAACGGGTGTCTTCATCGACGGTAATAGCTGGCGCGAATTGAGTGTGCCCTATGATACGATGCTGTTCTTGCGACCAGTCACGAACGATCTCGGCACGAAGGGCCCTAAGCTTGTCGACTGCCTTCTTATATTGATCTAGCGAGTGTTGATCCGTCCTGATTAATTCTATGGTGTCGAGGGTCTGTTCCTTCGCCTGCGAATTCCTGATTCTCAGCGCGTGCCAGTGGGTTGTTGCGGATTCGGTGATGTTCTCGATGGCACGAGCAATTTCACGGAGACCATCATCGAATGGGCGAGTTCCGCAGATCCGGACATAGCTGAAAGGTGCGCCACCTTTACGCTCGTAGTCAACAGTGGTGTCTTTGCGAAGAACATGGCAATTTGTGACTCCAAAGACTTTATCGCTGATATTGCCGTTTTTGTCGATGTTCTCGTGGAACCAGAGTGTCAGGGTACCTTGCGCATCTTCCGCCTCCAGGTTTTGGGCGGCAAGTGTAAGACCAGGAAGAGGAGTGAGGAAACGACGCAAATGATATGTAGGATCGGAGGGGGAGACAGTAGGCAAAAGGGGGACGCCTGCTAGTCTCTCGATAACTCCCTCTCGCCACTCGACCACGATATCTATAAATCCATGGACCTTTAGAAGTTGAAGAATGTCCCTAGAGACCTCGTGGGCAATTTCGGGAGTGGTAGTACCCGGTTCAACGCCGATCCAAATGACGACCGGACCAAGACTTCCTTGACCTCCGTCTTCCGTGGGGTGGGTATAGAAGCGGGCGGGGTCGATAGCGGACCAACTGATGTTTCGATCATTGAGAATCTTCACAACCTGGAGGCCTATGTCGTCCCAGACCTCGCCCTTGTTGAGAGGTGTACCAAAGACTCCATAGACGGATTTGACAGGGATATTGGCAAACCTGCCAGTGGGTTTGGTGAAGGGTGTGGTCTGATGGTCAGACCTGTACACGAGAATCGGGTGGTCGTTACTGGCGGTGGTACCATCATAATATGAGCGACTCTCGAAGGCGCTGGGTCTGAAGTCTGGGAAAGATGTGTCTTTACGAGTGGAGGTAGAGACGGCGGTAGCTTCACTTTCGGAGACCGAGGGTGTCGAGCCGGAGGCGCTGGACCTTATGGTCCCGACAGACCCTGAGGAGATCGTTCCGAGAGTGGGGGCCGATGTAGTTTCTGTCATAATGTGGACGGCAGTGGAAGCGTCGCTGAACATAGGGGAGCTAGGGAAGGGGGGTGAACTAGGACTTTCTAATTGGGAGGAGTTGATGAGCTTCAGGGTTTCGATATCAAAATCTAGACGGAACTCGGTAAGAATGTATGAGCGCAAGTTGCAGACAGAGGCCGTGCTTACCCAGAAGCTCCGGACACAACCTCATTGCCTCCATGATTTGTTTTGTCGCTTCGGAGACATCTGGAAAAAGAGTCAGTACAAGTTATTTTAAACAGCAAACTAGGAGCGGGAAGGGCGGGCGGGAAACCCATGTGAGGAAGAAAATAGAGAGACCCGAGCAAGAAACTCGAGTTAAGTAGAGTCGAGGTAGCGAGGGAGCAGATGAGGCAAATGCTCATCACCGGTGAGAATGATCAACAAACGAACGTGCACAGGACGACAAGGCCTCGAGTTGGAGAGAGATTAATATACTCACTATCACCAAGCAAACCGGCTTCTTCCAGCTCAGCGTCGGAATAGGGGAAAGCTTCAAAGGTCGTCAGTCGGAAATTAGCGAAGTGAAGAATAACAGCACGTACTGGCCATGATGGTTCAACGTCAACTGCTGTGAAGAAAGAGAGAGCTGCGGATGACTTTCGTAGCGAACGAAGGCTTCAGAGGACAAAATGCGGAGGACGGAATGCGGAATGCGGAATGTGGGGGACTGGATTGCGGAGAACAGACCTTTTCCGTCATTCCGAACCGACTCCATTACCCTATTTGGAAGGTGACTTACCATAATCAGATGCTCCTTGCATGTATATATCGACAACGACGGCTACTCTTGTGTAAGGTCTGCGGAGGATACTAGCTACTCTTCCGGCCCTAGCATAGACGTATATGTTGCGAGGCGATCTAAGACGTGAGATGGAGTGCCATTCTCTTCAAATTGCATTCGACTTGGACTTGGAGACAGCAGAAGGATGAACGTGAACTTCCACCACGCCGCGCACCGCGCGGTAGTGCCCGAGTTTGCTGGCACCGCGCGGTAGGAGGCGGCGGCGGCGGCGTGGTCTGGAAATTCATCGCTCTCGGAGACAGAATGTACGTATTTGAGAGTCCACCGGTCTAAAATGGTCGTACATGATCAGGCGGTGTACTGTACGGCAGTTATTGCTGTCTTCTGCGAGAATCCCGCTCGTACAAGTCCGGAATTCTCGTGCCATGTTTCCTTGACATCATCAAAGTCGCTACGCAGCGATGAACTCGGAGATGGACGCGAGGACTGTCCGACGTTCAAGTTGCGCTGCCCAATGGAAACCATAGTGCAGAGCGACGAATGACGGTAGATTCACGTTGATTAGTGAAGACGGACTCCTTTCAAGTTGTTCGTGCGGTCGGAGCGTTGAATTCCTTGAGTACCCCGGAGTCACTAGCTTAGTCCAGGCGTCATTTTGATGCAAGGTAACTTGACTGTAACCGCATTGAGCGGAGTGTGGCATCCGGCGGGAGATTGAAAGTGACATCCGGCCGGTCAGAACGATTCGAGCATTCACTGACTTGAGCTAACAGAAGCCGTTCACTACAGTAGGTTAGGCCGAGTGAGGTTCTGCCTCCTTCGCGGATCGTCTATCGGTAGAGACTTGCTCATGCAAGGACAATCTGCGGAGAGGCTTACCCGAACTGTCCAGCAGCCTGGATAGCACTGGTATTGACGACGCATATGACGTTCTGGAGAGTCGCCAGAGATTCCACCAAGAGTTAGCTGGATGCGAGTTATGGGTTGATTCAGATCCTGCAGAGGTTCGAGTCAGTCGTGGGCGTAAGATCTCCAATGAACGAACCTACTTTTCATCTATCGGCGCGTGGAGAAAGTCGCTGTAATGAGCATACCTGGTGATTCGCTACTTGGTGCATAACGGATGCTGATGCGACACGGGCATTACTGTTACAGCCTGGTCGAGTCTCGGTCCTGCTCGACTGTCCTCAGCTATCCTCGACAGGCCGGGCAGCCTCCGTGGAATGATCAAGGCACATAGTGAAACATTGCTGTGTGAATGCTTGACGAACCTCCGATTCATAGCGTCATGCATCATAGGTAAGTACTCTACATACTTACATCGCTTTCGCGCACGCGCACGCTGGCCGTCAAAAGCCGTCAAACCGCCGTGACGTTGTCTCACCGGGTCCCTTAATGGATGCAGATCCGTTTCAGCTGAGAATCACATAAGAAGGTTTGAGCTGTTGGATACTTATTCCCCTAAGAGTTGATTCTCTCACCAGCCTTCCCATTCACACTTTCACTTTCCTTTCAGGCCAGGTGCCTGCTCGTGTCCCTCCTTCATTCTCTCCTGTTCTCGCACTTACCATCTATTTATCGCTCACTCCTTCATTTTATCGCCTTCCTTTGACCAATGGCCAATATGTTCTCCTCGAAAGTTGTTTTCTTCTTCGTAGCTCTGTTCTCGTTTGCGTCGGTCCTCCCGATGGTTGCAGCAGAGATCCAGAAATCTGGAAAGGGACCAGGTAAGTTTCTTTAGACAGGTATCCAGAGGGAAAGACGAGGCGATATTGACGATGTCATTGATGCAGCAACGTGGTTCCTGCCAGGGCTCGGCGCGTGCGGGCACGAGAATACCAAGGCCGACTTCATCGTAGCAATTGCATCGAATGTGTTCCAGGCTGCACAGTACGTCTAAAACGTGGTGATGATTATGAAACGAATGGATCGGTCTGACGGAGATCATAAACCCTCCAGGGGGAAGGACTCTAACCCGAACCATAATCCGATTTGCAATAGACAGCTCACTGCGACGTGTAAGTACCTTTGTCGTTTCTTGTTTTCACCAAGCAATGACGCCTAATACTGCCTTTTGATCGCATGTGCAGTTAAGGGCAAGTCGGTATCCGTCACTATTGTCGACGAGTGTCCTACTTGTGCACCAGACGGTATTGACCTTTCGCCCGCGGCGTTCCAAAAGCTAGCCGACCTCAGTGTTGGCGAGCTCGACGGCACCAGTTGGACCATCAGCTAAACCGTAAACGAGAGGAGCATCTAGAGGATGATCATCAACACATGGTGGACGAGATGAAACGAACATACTATTTACGAGAACAAGAGGAGCATCATGCTGACTCGAGTAATCATCGGTACTGCGTACTGTAGTGGATCTAATTGAATGGCTTGGCATAAACTTGGGTGGGAACTTACCATCCGTGTCAGACGAACGTCCTGAGGTAGCGACGGTTGGAGACGTCCGGCTACGTCTGCCATTGGGAGACTACATACGTCTGCCGAATCTTCAGCTTCGGCATACAGCAACTGGCGATTTTGTGCCTCAATCCCAATGACCTCTCTCTCGAGGCCCGAACCGGTCACTGAGAGCTCGACTTGCAATTGACTCTGCGGCTGTAGTGGAGGGGATATACCATCCAAACTACAACGCTTTCTTTCGGAGTGCAATTGAATCTATGTCTGTCGTGTCAACGAATTGAGCTGGTATAACCGTGAGATCATCCCGAAGAGTCTTCAAGGACTGCTCAAGGGCTTGACAAGTAAGTTAGCACATACATATCAATGTCCTTCAGATGATGAGATACATACTGCGAGACATTGTGGAAGTGGGAAGAGAGCAAGCTGATCGGCCCACTTTTGCGAACCAACTCACTTACGTCTTTTGGAACATGAACTCCGTGCGGCCTTCCGACTCGCTGACCTCAATTGCAACCTCAACACCAACAACGACTTGTTCTAGGATATTGAGGCCATAAGTTCCTGACGATGCTCTCGACAACGAGGTTGGTGGCAAGGTCGTCATTGTCGCTCTTGAGGAACCCGCGTGTCAGTGGACTCCGGGTGCGGTGTTTAGTGACCAGTTCACCAGGAGAGGTGCGTTCTCGTCAGATGTCTGTTTTCTGTTCGTTTCGTTGTCCTGAAGACGAACAATCATGGATTATAGTTGAAGAAAACTGGTCTGTATGACTTTCATGTCCAGAATGGCGCAAAGATGGTCCCCTTTGCTGGCTTCTCCATGCCTCTGTCATATGGAAACGTCGGCGCAGGTCAGTTCGCATATGCAAAATCAGCTATATCTTTTATCATAAAGACTTTTTGTAGTTGCAAGTCATCATCATGTCCGGAATAGTGTAGGGTTATTCGACGTAGGACACATGGTCCAATCCAAGTGCGTCCAACCCGATCAATATACAATAACACCTCTCTCAGACTTCTGACTATCTTTGTACAGCTTCCTCGGACCAACAGCGACTGAGTTCCTCGAATGGGTCACTCCCTCGTCCCTACGCTCCCTATCCCCCTACACTTCCACCCTCTCCGTCCTCCTAAACGAAAATGGAGGCATCATCGACGACACCGTCATCACGAAACATGCTCCGGACGCTTACTATGTCGTCACGAACGCCGGCAGGAGGGATAGGGATCTTGCTTGGTTCAGGGAAAAGCTTGAGGAGTGGAACCAGACGGACAAGGCCAAGAGTAAGGGTAAAGTGGAATTGGAGGTCCTGGAGGGATGGGGACTTCTCGCGTTGCAAGGTATGTCGGATTATCATATCATTCGTCACTTATGAAGACGCATCTTTACTTGTCAGGTCCCGAAGCGGCTAGTTACCTCCAGGCACTAACTTCGTTCGACCTGAAGCAACTCACGTTCGGCAAGTCGGCGTTCGTCCCCATCGAGGGGTTCAACCTCCATGTCGCGAGAGGAGGTTATACCGGCGAAGATGGCTTTGAGGTTCGTACCCAACCATCCCATTCGCTCTATCTCCCCTATAAAGTGACCTCTGTTACGCTAGATCTCAATCGCACCCTCCCAAACGCTCGATGTCGCGAAACCGCTCACGAAACCGCCCGTGCAACTAACGGGCCTCGGGGCACGTGACAGTCTCCGACTTGAAGCTGGAATGTGTCTTTACGGCGAGGACCTCGACGAAGACACGACGCCTGTCGAAGCCGGTCTGACCTGGGTGATAGGGAAGGATCGAAGGGAGAGTGGAGAGTTTATTGGTGCGGAAGGTGTCAGGAAGCATTTGAAGGAGGGTCCGCCTAGGAGGAGGGTTGGGTTGCTTGTCGAGGGTGCTCCTGCCAGACGTAAGTTCTGCCGGTTGAGCTGTACATTTTTTCTATGCTCATCATGTCTTAACATCGTTCCGCAGATGGACATGCTATCTTTGCCCCTGGAGGAAACGACAAAATCGGTATGTCCTCCACTTCTTTTCCTGATCATCTTACTAATGACTCCTTTTGATTGGCTTGTCAATAGGAACGGTGACTTCCGGGATACCTTCCCCGACACTTGGAAAGAACATCGCCATGGGATACGTCAAGAACGGGTTCCACAAAAAGGGGACAGAGCTCGAAGTGGAAGTGAGGAACAAACTTCGCAAGGCTGTCATCTCGCCTATGCCTTTCGTTCCGACCAAGTACTATCGAGGTTGAATGTTGAGGTTTAGGACTCGCCTTTGGAAACGAAAAAAAATTGTTCCGTATTCTGTCCAGGACAGATTTCTCTATACACACTCTCATGATCACGCACTCAACTGTAATGTATCCTATATCGCTGCATAGCTCCTGTAAACGACAAGCCTAACAATGACCCTTGGTTCAACCCATTCCTCAACATATTCTTGGTTTCCGTTATCAGCCTTTACCTCTGTGCCTGGTGCCATGGTCGCCGCAATTCAAAACAAATGGAATTGGCAACTTGCCAACCTCAGCGACTCAGAGCAGCAAGAATCCCAAGAAGGCCTGTATTCCTCTTATACAACATCCATCCCGTACCGCATGCGTCGAAATAAGAACAAAAGTCATCCATCCTAATGCCATTATCTCTTCTTACTCTTTTACACCGTTCAGAATCTACCCACATTACATTCACTGCCTGATATTCACTATCAGCGACAACCACCTCAATCACGTGATTGGGTTTGGCGAGAAAAGGTCAAGGTTAGGCATCAAGCAAAGCAGCTGCTTTCCTCGCGTTCGCCTTGACGCTCTCCAACTGAAGTTCCAAATTCCTGATCTTCTCTCTCGACTCTCTCAACTCGGCGTTCAACCGCGCGTTCTCGTCTTTCAAAGCTTGCACGTTGGCCGAAGAGTCCTACATACATACCGTTCATTGTTAGAATCTATTCAAGGTATGGATACAATTGAAGGGAAGCGAGAAACGTACGTCTGTAGATTGCGTTCGCGATGACACAGGCGCAGAAGCGACCACAGGGCTAGGTTCCGGCTTTGCACTTAAAGGGGTAGGCTCCGGCTTCGCACTCACGGGAGTGGCAACTGACACAGGTGCAGGTGAAGGTGCAGGTGCGCTAGCGGGAATAGCGGCGGGCGCACTGGCGGTCTTTGTCGGCACCGGGGCAGAAGAAGCAGGGAGAGAAGAGGAAGAGGCAGTTGTGATCGCTCCGTTCTCGAGCGAGATTAACTTGAGCGAGGGTTCTTTCCCGGAGAAGAATTCGGGTGCGGTCAGCGCAGGTTCGGCCGAGGGGGCTGGAGGGTATATGTCAGATTGGAAGCTGTCAGCCTATGTAAAGTCGTAGAGGGGAAGATTTTCCGAGCCGTGGGGTCAGAAAATAAGCTACTTTGATGGAGGATCAGAGAGACGGACCTTCCGGGGAACGATGAACGCGATGGCCTCGATGCTTGACGCGGCGACCTTGTATGCACGTGCGATCTCGCAGTCTTGGACGTTCACTGCTCGGCGAGGGAGGAAGGCCATCCCGCGTTGGGGTTCAGATGATTTGTACTCAGCAAGAGGGTAGAGCGTTTCGTTCTCCCATTCAAAGTACCGAATGTTGCCGTCACTGCAAGAGGAGTCAATTAGTCACTCGTTGGTTTCTTGTATCCGATGTAGAAGATAATTCACCCCTTGCCGGCTGTCCGATGATCATCATGAGCAATGTTAACTGCAGAGAACCGATAGATGTCACGTACCAAGGAAGAGAATGCCGTTGTCGCACCAGAACGGCATGAGTACACCAGACGTTTGATCAATAGTGGTCATCTTGATGTTCTTCAAGCTGCTTGTCTCCCAGATACCGACTTGACGGTCGCTCATCTTGCTGAAACCAGTAGTAGCGATTGTATCGCGGTCACCCATCCATACAACACGGGCACCCTAAGAAGCGATGAGCACTGCAACGAGAGCGAGGATCGAGAGACACACCTTGATACCTCCATGACCTTCCGTGATCCTCACAGCTTCGCCACCCGCACGAGGGTCGAAGATCCTGATCTTCCTATCTCTGCAAGTGGTGACCAATAAGTTTCCAATAGGGTTGAAAGTCAAACTCTGAATGGAGTCGCCGTGCCCGCCAAGGACGGACTTTGGCTGCTCAGGACTACCAAGATCCCAGAGCTTGACGGTATGATCGCCAGTCGCGGTAGCAAGGACATGCTCAGCCGTAGGGTGGAACAGGACTTGACCGACCCTGCGAGGGGAGACATCGATGCGAAGGACGGGATCATGGTCGCGCGGCTCCCAACCTTCGGCACCCCAACCTTCAAATATTCCTTCTTCTACCTTCCAGATCATAGTCTTGCCATCTTCGCCTCCCGAGGCGACGATCGAGTCGTTGAAAGGCGACCAGTCGGTGTCTAGCACAGGTGCGGTGTGGCTCCGCGCGAGCGGAATGAGATCGGGCAGTTTGTAGGGAAAGTTGTGTGGAAGGGGTTGGAAGGGAGACGGGAGCGGGAGGATGGCGAATGCGCCTCCTCCGGACGAGTTCCAGTTGATACTAATGTATTTCTACGTTATGCCATCGATCAGGCCCCCATGTAGCTGTGGCAGGAAGGGTATCAAACTCACGGCAGAACACGCAATGACATTGGTGTCCCATGCGCTGTTTGTCACTTTGACATTGTCGATACCATACTCCTTCTTGCCCTGTTGTCCGTAGACGTGTCTGGAGGATCCCTACACCATCAGCACTTTGGGTGACACGCGAGCATGGACACGGATTGCTGCCTTACCGGTACTTGGAAGCTCGGACGAATCGAGACATTTCGGAGTGTGGTATAAAGCCTCCCTACCTCGCGACACTACAGAAGGTTCGACAGCGAGGAAGAGGAAGAGGATAGGTGGTATGTCGTGGCCAGGGAGGTTGCTAGGTTTATGGGCGCTTCCTCAACATGGCCGTTTCTGCCACCGGCCATATTTGGTTTCTCTCTCCGACACAACTCTGAGCGACCTGATGAGGCCATTGTTGAAACGTCGAAACTCACGAAAACATGACGTTGGTGGTCTGTTGAATATAAAGTACGATGAGGACCGAGCACCATCTCGCGTCTGCCGTTGGTAGTATTCCGTGGTGCAGTTTGGTGCAGTTCGCCACGCGTTCCAAACGGCCCTCCACAGCTGAACTCACAATATCAAAGTACATAATGTCTCGGGGAAGCAGAACCATCCGCTAGACCTCCAAACCTCATTGCCTCAATGTCCTCATACGCGCCGAATACTGCTGCAGTTGGCAGTGTACTTGATATACGATTACCGTCTACCGCTCGGTTGCAGATCTATCGAATACTTACAGCGTTGTCTGTGGACGGAACCCCTTTCTAACTCACGTACGTTTCGTCGCTCGTTGGTAGCAAGCTCCCCAGGCAGAAGCCTCCATCTCGTGCGTGGCGCCAGAGCAAAGTGACAGGCCGGTATACCGTATACTTGTGAGTTGCAGCGTTCACTCTCAAACATCAATCCATGATCATTCTGATCGTTGCAGTGCGTAGACTCTGAATCGCCGGCATAATGTAAGTACTCTTGATGTCTTCTCTTTGAATTCGATGCCATATCAATTGTTTTCAACTCGCACCATGTAGCAGAAGGTGATCCGAGAGAACACTACGGCGAGACTCTGAATGCTGCGTCATTGGTTCAATTCGCGTTGGTGATTGTCGATTTCGCTACAGTACAGTAGGCTAAGCCACGTGTGGCGCGAAGATCGGTGAGGTCTCATAAGGTTTCAGATCGGTCAAAGTCACAGGTACGCAACCGTAAGTTACGGCGTCGACATCTCATACAGTACTTGCAGAGCTTGCGATAGGTTTCAAGTGCGTAACCATGCATACTTATTCTGGTGCCTTCCATGAGACACCCTATGCAGGCCACATTGTTCGGCGTTTTGATGGTGTCCGGCCTGGAAGCGACATCGACAATTGCATATCAGCCTCAGGCTTCGGTACCACAGACCCAAGTAGCTGCCATCCACCTTCTTCCACAGCTCAAATTCGTCCTATCATGAGCACGTCCCCTTCAGCAATACTGGGAGGTTGCATCCTTGGTAATTACATTGGTATGATGTATGTAATTCAATATACTCGAATACCCGTATTGCGCACCGTGACTCACATGCATATTCGTTGCGTTCCATCATAGACTCTATGGCCTCGTAATTGCGCAAACATACGGTTATTTCATGAGATTTCCTGAGGACCCACGATGGCTTCGCGGGATCGTCGGACTTGTATGGTGATCACTTCCCTGTTATGTTATATCTTTGACCACAAACCCTGAACGATTTGGTTCACAAGCATTCTTGAATCCCTTTATACCGTTTGTGCAATCAGCTACCTTTATCAATTGACTATTTTGGCGTTCGGGGATTCTCTTGTACAGGACAAAAGAACAGTGTGAGTATTCTCCTTCTTGGTCAACTGACACACACGCTATATAATTTCCATTGGCACTCAGGAATCTTCCGGTAAGACGAGTTTCTCCCAGATAACATCGCATCTCAATATTTACCAAGACCATTCGCAGCTCGCCCTATTCTGTGAGGTACTAACTCTCAGTGTTATCGTTCCTTTCTCGACTCTTATCCATTTCGGATTATAGGCAATTATAGCAATCGTGGTGCAAAGGTCTGTGATGAACCGCCTCCTGGCATTGATTGCTGTCTCATCTCTTCGTAGCGTTTACCTTCGAAGACTATGGCTATGTGGGTCGATAGCGCTTGGTATCATCGCTCGTGTCTGACAGTCAATTGGGAACACCTTCAGTGAGCGAATGCACTATCTTTCTGGTGTTTCCTATCGTATGCGTCCCCCTTCACGCCCATACATAACGATGAATGTCTGACCTCCGTGTACGCTAGGCGATCATTCTGGTGGTACGGTTCGGTGGGTGTACCCTTCGGGATATTGTTCAAAACTCTGCAGACATTAACTCAATGGATCTAGGGGCATTCACTAGTGTGTCTATCGTTTTGTATCATGTTAGCGATGATTCTGACCTCGACCAATCGTTGGTTTGGGTCAACAGCTATCATCGCCTACTTGTGAGTCAACTGACTTGATGCTATCATGCCTATCACCTAAATACTAACAATCTCATCCTAGCTTCCATTACGGAGATATCGCAGCGTTTCGCGTCTCGCACATCATCAAGGTATCCTATGGTTACCAGCGATTTTACCTTTGTGCAAACCAATTCACATTTGCGATCACAATATAGATTGCCGTCAATGCTGCTGGTTACACCTCAGCAGCGTCTGATGCGCTCATCGCTGGAAGCATGACATACTACCTGCACCGAAGTCAGACGGGTTTTGATACAAAGTTGGTCATGCTTGCGTGATAGCTCTGTTCGTTGCTGACTGTCCTATTCTCTGTTTGCAGGACTGACGGCTGTGTTCGCTGGGTCATTCGTTACCTCGTCAACACTGGTGCGGTGACTATGTATGTGGCTTCCTCTCAGAGTCTTTCAGAACGGTCGTCCCGTCTTCTCGCTGTGCCTAATCATTATTTGCAAATTGGAATGGTAAAATGAACAGGACTGTATCGATCAGTTTTGCCATTACAGTGAGTACCACTCCGTCAATCGTTGAGCCACATGAATGTTGACACTTTAGCCAGTTCACGGTACTACCGGATAGCCTACTCTTTGCAGGCTTGTTCAGCATTATGAGCCGACGTGAGTATTTCATTCCACTACCTAACAAACCAAATCCCCTCAATTCACGCCGCGACAGTATACGCCAATGCTCTCCTGGGAATGTGAGTAATTCATGCACTTGGCCAGACTGATGAGTTGACAGAGAGCGGTTCAAAGGTTAAATGGACGAGAGATTCTTCGTAGGAAGGTGGAGGATGTCAGTACTCCGTCGCGTGTTTTGGATCGCCTCGCAACATATACGTCTAGGCTAGGGCCGGGAGAGTAGGTATCGTATTCCACATCGGTGGTTCTCGAGAGTCGTTCGTGCAGGGTCGAGGGCGTGTACGGGCCTGCGAAGAGGACGAACATCGATGCGATGACCTCAAGGCGACGATGGTTCTGATGATCCACAGCGGCCGAGTGCTCCCGCTTGCGAGCGAACTCGGAGGAGGTTAAGTACTAGAACTAGTAATAGTGGCTTACTAGTGTTATCCTCGCCGCTGCAGGTCGTCATATAGCTAGGTCGATAAAGAGAAGATGTCGTCCTATAAACCCTGAAGTCATACGGCGCCATATCCGAACAGGAGACCTACTTACTGTGGCTGAGATCCAGAAGTCGCAACGGTAACATTCAACCAAGTAGCAAGTTGGCTTCCCCTCAGCGACATAGCAAAGTATGGGAATAATCCCGTGGTGTATCGGATGTACAAGTGGGCTAACTGATACCAGTGTCAGCAACACTGCCGATCGCATTGCGCGGTCCCTTTCGGCACTAAGTATCTGATTATGGTAAGTTACTTTCCTAATTGGGTATGTGATGTCGGTTAGGAGCACTGAGGAATGTCGGAAAGGGTCATTGAGGGTTGGTCTACGTTAGGCCAGCTCGCAGTTCCCATTGACTCGGACATCAACAGCCCAACCGCGCGAAGCTTCGTGATGGCCGCCAAAGTGGGAAATAGTACGGATCTTACCGTAGGTCGCTGCAACGGACTTGTTTCCTTCATCGAAAACCCAGTCGGCGTCACGTCTAAAGAGATTGGCATATTCAATGACGGTCGCAAGTTATGTGAGGCCTTTTCGGATAATGGAGATTCGGGTGCACTGGTGTGGCACCTTCAAGATGACGGAAAGGGTTCTATCATTGGCCAGCTTCACTCGGGCAACAATAAAGGTGGTTCCAGCAGTAATCACGTCACGTATTGTACCCCAGCCGAGACCCTTCGGCAGAATATCCTCTCAACATATCCCAATGCAGAATTCTTCTGCACCGAATGAGCTGGAGAAGGTTTGTCTCTTCCACCTCATGTCTCCTTTCAATCACCTGACAATCGTAGAAGCCAGCTTGCCATTCTCGATGTCGGAGCCTCTTCGCTCTCCCTCCTTCTTCTCGTCATTGTCTGTGTAGTTTCCCATTGTTCAACTCCACTGTTCACCTCTAGTACTGTTTTTTATACCTCGTTTCTTCACTCGCGGTTACGTTTTCGTCCGTATGTGCGTGTGATCTCCTTCGCCCATGCTTATTACTGGCAGGGCAGTGATTAGTGCAGTAACTGATTGCTTTTCGCGGGTCTTCGGCCTCGCAATTACTACGCTGGAATGCAGTTCAACCGAGGTCATCATGTTTTGGGCCCCGGGGCAGATGGAGCAATGCCATTATGTCTATTCACAGAAGTGTGAGCGGGTCAAGTGACGTTTTCAACGTTCAACGTTCAACGTTCAACACTCAAGGCGATCCTGACAGAGGAAGATTTGCCGACAAAAGATAGTCATGTGCGTGTAACTACCTGTGCACGAGACGCGTTTTCAGCTGCTCAAGAAAGAATGTACAAGTGAGCTCCTTCAGAGAAAGGGAACGGTCCCTTCATGGCCTCTTCGTCCCATGCCTTCCGGCACTCTTCCATTCTCTCTTTGGCGGCGTCAAATTGATCAGCAGGCACGGCGCCGTCAATTCTTGCATCTACGACGTCAAGAAGGGTGAGCCTGTTATGGTACCACTCGAGATATGTCGATTCTTCAGCTTCATGCGCTGCAATCTCCTCCTCCGAGAACCCAATCGGGCATGGGACATCGGTGTTGAACTCGTTCCAGTTGTTCTGGAGGAAAATGAGCAGCCCACGAAGTTCGCGGGGACCATCGGCGGCACAACGAGTGATGAGATGTGGGAGGTT
>JSYW01000744.1:0-11668 GCA_000787475.1 Lentinus polychrous | reverse complement strand
CTTGGTACATGGACCAGACGCACAACAATCAGAACGCTGCTGGATCTGAAGATACTCCTTTTCCTCTCCCATCTCTGGCCATCAACGATATCTCTCTCTCCGTCGCACATACCCTACCCCATCTAACCGTGCCCCGTCTCTCCGCCAACCAAAGGCCGGCCAGATCCAAGCTCCGGAGACCCTCTACTGCCTCTTCTGCTGAAGAAAAGTCCAGTCTGCTGCCGACGTCCTCGGGCGGTGACCCAGCTTCTCCAGGACGCGAAGACAATAGGATGCCCTACCTTGACTCCAGGAAGGATTCCCCAATCATCAGAGAGAAACCCTCCATCGAGGAAATAAATAGACGCGCTCATGCGGCCGTCGCAGGTTTACGCGCAGAGGCCTCACGCCTCGCAGGTGCGGGTGAGCTCTCTTCGGCTATTCTTGCAAGCATATGCGCCCTAATTGGACCCCGCTTTCGCAGTGGACGTACTGCCGTCGCCATTTGACCCATCTCCGTCGGAAGAAACGCTGCAGCCTATGTCGGCCGGCGATCAAGGGGGCGAAACCGCGGACTATGACTGGGCATCGTTCATACATGCCTATGCTTGGGGTAGATGGGACCCTCTGCGAACACCTCAGCCTCCGAGATCACATCTCGAACCGTCTACTCAGTCCTCACGGGGCATCCTGCATAGCATCGTATCCGAAGTATCTGAGCATTCTGATCCTCCCTTTTTCGACTCGCCAGAGTTGGCAGCCGAGGAGAACTGGACTCCGCCCGAACAAGAATCCTCGTCCGGTAATCCAAGTGACTATGAGCAGGCTTCGGGTGCTGGCTCCTCACAGCAATCACGAAAGTCTTCTCCGGTGTCCGGACAGGCGCCACCGAAACTTGCTCCATCGGCAGCATCATCATCCTCCAATCAGCGATCGGTCAGTCCGAGTTCTAGTGCCACTGCGTCGAAATTGTCAGAAAGGAGGATACAACTCCCCCCTATGAATCTGGGACCGTTCTCGCATCGTCTGCGCAATTCGTTCACCGACCTCCGGTCCGCTGGCTCGGGATCAGTTGCTCCAGCGGAAAGCAGACCATCTACTATCTCTAATGCTGATATTACCACCTCTGCAGCTGCTATTCGTTGGGCTGGTGCTAGAGTATCAGTGGCACCTTTGGCATTGCCATCTCCGGAACACGAACTGACTGACCCCATGCGAGGCATCACCGCGGCCATTCCAGGCTCGCACCCTCCAGATGGCTGCGTCAGACCGGAGCCAATCCCATTGCTTTCGCCGGGGACGTTGCGAAAGTCCAGATTGAGCAGTTTTTGGCAAGGTACGCAGGATGTAGACGATAGTACTCCTTCGATACAACCTGCACCTTTAGACAATGGCCAACCTCCGCCGGCACAAGACTACTTTACGGACAACAAGGAGAAAGAAGGGCCGTCTTCAAGAGACTCGTCTCGCAAGGGCTCTTCGTCATTGCCCTTTGTTGGGCACCCTATTTTCCCCGCCACTGCTCCCGTCCGCGCTGACACCGAAACCGAGGACGAAGACTACTTTGGCTCGGCTGACAGCCTTCGATTGGACAGCGCCTCGTCCATGACGAGCGACGTGCCTGGGACGAGCGTAACCAGCGCAACAACAGCAGCGCGGTCGGATATAGACATCATGCGACAGTCATCTGCCCCTCCATTCAACGAACCATTGACAGTCCCCGCTCTGCCCCGTAGAATATGCCTGACTCGGCAGACATCCGCACCTGCACCCTCGCTCGCGCTTTACGAACGCCGGTTGCGTTCTGCTCGTCCCGCTTCGGACGGAAACCTCAACATTCTGGCCGGTAGAGCGGCGAAAGAAGAGCAGATGTTCAATGAGTTGGGGTACCTCGCTCCTCCGAACCCTCCTGATGAGCTTGAACGGCGGAGAGCAATGTACAAGTAAGCACCGGGGATAGTTGTGCCCGCCGGTAACATTTTACTCATCTCCCTTCGTCTTTTTTTTCTTGTTTTCGTTCTGTGCCAGGTTCAACATTTGGAACACCGGACCCGACGCGAACTTTGATCGGATAGTACATTTGGTTAAACTGGTGTTCTGCACGCGGATAGTTGCAGTTTCTCTGGTGGATGGGACAGATGTCTTTCTCAAGTCGCAATGTAAGTATGAATGAACTTGCAGTATTAGTACATCGGCTAACCTTGTACTAGCTGGGTTTGACGAACACTCTCTCGCTCGGACCAGCTCTTTCGAGTCGCATACGATTTTGCAACGGTAAGCATCGTACCATCACATCACACCACAGAGGCCGTTGGGTCATTGACATTTACAAAGGGATGATGAGCCTATGGTCATACTTGATGCTCAGGATGACTGGCGATTTGCCAAGAACGTAAGATGACTTGCTACATGCGCTGTCCGATACGGCTGCTGACACCGTAGAGGTTAGCCACTGGTCATTGGTGCTCCTCACGTGAGGTTCTACGCAGGGTGTCCCCTTAGAACACAAGATGGTTACAACATCGGCACGTAAGTAACGAAATGGATATAAATGAAGAGACCCTAAAATGAAACAATAAATCGTAGCTTGTCCATTATGGACGATAGTCCGCGGCGCGAGTTCAACCCTCGCCAGCGGCACACCTTGAAAGAGTTCGCGGTATGTAGAATTCCATACTTCGCTGTGATCGTTGATTTGACGTCTATTACAGCAAGTCGCCATGCGGGAGTTGGAGCTTTGGCGTGACAAGGTAAGTAGTCAGCTCCAACCCGCGATCGAACACAACAGGAGCTCACTCAGTACCACAGATACAATTGCGCATTCGCGATCGCATTCAGAACTCAGTATGCCGACATTCTTGACAGTTCGGATGTTCCGATATTGATGCTTGGTCCTTCTCAGATGGAGCAATTCACTCGCGAATGCTTGGAAGTCGACAAGGACAACAGCGGTGATAAGAGCGAAGGTCATCTATTCGTGGGCACATCCATGGAGCAAGTCTATGAACGTGCTGCGAAACTTGTCCGGAGGACATTGGATGTCGAAGGCGCGTTGGTCATGGATGTATCACACGTTGACGTGCTTGAGACGGTGGGAGCGGAAAGCTCTGTATCCATTAGTATACACCATGCAGACCCGCAGGCGCGTACGATCACAAGGTCTCTGTGCGCAGACGAACAAGCGAAGCTGCAAGAGTTCTTCCGAAAGAATCCAGATGGCAAGATTTCGGAAGGAATCGTACCTGTGGCATTGCGACCATTCTTACCCTCGCGGATACAGTATGCGCTTTGTATGTTCTTCTCTCCATCTTTCATCTCCGGATGACACTTGATATATTCAACTTTTACTATTTCATCTAGCTGTTCCCATATTCAATATCGACAAGCGGCCATTTGCGATTTTGTGTGCGTACAGCACCGGTGAACGCACGACGCCATTCGTAAGTCGCCGTTTTACTCATGTCGCTTCGGGATTTGTCTGACCGAGAATTTCGCCTCGCTTAGCTTGAGGGACACGAACTGTCATATCTAAGGGCGATCGGTACGCTCGATCGTGTAAAATAGCAAAAATAGCAATCAACTGACAACTCTTGTACCCCAAGGCGTGATCATCCTATCTGCTGTATTGAAGCGGCGCATGATCTTGGCTGACAAGGCAAAGAGCCTTTTCATCTCCAAGTAAGTTCACGGACCTAATTGAAATACCACTTGAGAGAGATTGACCCGCCGGCATAGCATCTCCCACGAACTTCGCACGCCGCTTCACGGGGTGAGTCCACCATCCCCTCCGAAAACATATTGAGATAACTCACAGATCTGGGTTTGACAAACAAGATCCTGGCTTCTGCCGAACTCTTATCAGACACACCGCTAGATCACAGTCAAGTGTCGTTCTTGCAGACCGTCCAAGCATGCGGTACTTCTTTAGTGGAGACGGTGAATCACGTCCTCGACTTTACGAAGCTCAGCGGCAATGCCAAGGCTGGAGGTATCGAGAACACCATCCATCGTACCAAGTGCGTCTCGGTTCTATGCATTATGTTATATTTGTCCTTGTTGACCTCTTCGGACCTTGTAGGGTGGATTTGATGCAACTAGTGGAAGAAGCAACGGAAGGCTGCTGGATCGGACATCGCGCACGAATGTTCACTTCTGAAATAGGCAGTGTGTATTCTCCTCCCAAGCCGGACCGACAAGGAGCGCAGCCTGCTACGGTCGTTCCCAGTGCTCCCAGGCAGGTGGAAACTGTCATCGATATCGGCCCCAACACCAGGGTAAGTCCCATTTTCTTTTCTTTCTTCTTACTGCACCCTCGCTTTGCTGTGTCAAGATAAGGTTCTGAACTTTCTGTTGCTTCGCCTATAGGGTTGGACGTACAAGTGCGAGAAAGGCGGTATTCGCCGGGTTCTGATGAATCTATTCGGGAACAGTCTCAAGTTCACCTCGGTATGTCGTATTCAGTTGTTCCACGCGCACAAGACCGTCATGGCACTCATTCACATTCTCCCGGCCATAGGACGGTTATGTACACGTCATGCTGCGTCAGCTGCCCATAAGCCCTGATCTACCCCCTGGTATTGTCAAACTTGAACTGTCGGTCATTGACACTGGCAAGGTACGTCATTCATTTTCCCTCCGGCTACTCAGTGGGTTGACCAATTCACTTGCGAAAACAGGGAATAAGTCAAAGCTTTCTCAAGGTATGTGTTGTTGTTCGAGATCAGACGACCCTTAATAATGTACTGACATTGCGGCGTCCGCGTGAACAGAATCAGCTCTTTCACCCCTTTTCCCAGGAAAACCCGCTGCAAACGGGTACCGGTCTCGGGCTCGCCATCGTAAATAGCATCGTCCGCTCTAGCAGCGTTGACGGCAAGGTCGACGTGTGGAGCGCTGAGGGTGTTGGCACTGAGATCAAGGTCACTTTCACAGCGGAAACGGTAGAAGATGAGGAAGCAGGGAACAATGATGTCGAGCTCATGCGACTCTATGAATCCCTGAGACGGCCATCAATATCCCTTGTGGGTTTCGACGAGTCACATCGGGGCACTCGGTTGCTCAAGGACGTCCTGTCCTCGTACCTCACGTCTAGCTGGGGCTTTACCCTCAGCCAAGGCCCAGAACTCGGTGAAATCGTGATCGTCAATGAGGATGTCGGTCCTGTCTCCCGCGCCGTACACGAGAAAGACGTCCGAAGACCTTACATCATCCTGTCATCCGCCAGGGGAGATCCTCGAATCATGAACGTTGTCGGCGAATACGAGCAGATCGGTGGCTTCTGCCGTATTGCATACAAACCCATAGGACCATACCGCTTGTATTCCGTCCTTAAACTGTGTCTGCATGCTCTCAACATCTCCGAGGCGTCACGGTTCAAGTCAGCCCTGGAATACGATGCGGATCCTCCGACAGGCACTCTGATGAATGGACATACTCCTGCTATGTCCTCTCCAACCAGGATGGGCTCTGAATCATCCGACCGGAGCATCACGAACAGTCCGTTGCCTCGACGCTTCTCGGAGGAGTCTGGTCCCAAAAAGAAAAGACCGGTGCGGCCTCTGCTAGGGCCGAGGGCTACGACGGCAAATCCGAGTACAAGCTGGTCACAAATGATACCGTCTCCTGAAGAAGATGAGCCACCGGACAGGGAGTACACGAGTGACAGCGGGGTGCCGCAGAGTCCCACGGGTGCAACCGTAACCGTTGGATCTGGAGGGACGCTGTTGAAATCATCGATCAGTACCAACAACAAGCCCACTCAGACGAACGTTAGAGTGCTGGTTGTAGAGGACAACGCTATTCTGCGGAATCTGCTGTAGGTTGCTTCTTCTCAATGTGCTGATTCGTTACTCAGTATTCTGTCATGTATAGGATCAAGTGGCTGAAAAATAAGGTACGTACTTTCCCCGGTGGCGCATTCCTGCCCCTGACTATTCCCTCAGGGTTACGATTATCGGGATGCAGTCGATGGCGTGGATGGCGTGCGTGTCTTCGAGACAGGTGGCCACTTTGAGTATGTGGCTTTCTCTGACTGATAAACTATTGACTAAACCTATATCTCTTCCCAGTGTCGTGTTGTTGGATCTCTCTATGCCGGAGCTAGATGGTTGGTCCTATGCTCGTCCTTGATTGCTGGTCACTGATATATGTCAATACCAGGTGTTGGTGCCACGGCCCAAATGCGTAACATTGAATCTGAACGTCAGAAGCAAGACCACGACAGCGGAAACGGGCGAGTCGCTCGTATACTCGCATTGACCGGCATGTCTTCGCTGGAGGACAAGCGTCGGGCATTTGAGGCAGGTGTAGATGGATAGTAAGTGCCGCATCTTACTGGGAGAGGATACATCTAACTCACGCTATCGCAGTCTCGTAAAACCTGTTGCGTTCAAGACGCTGGACAATATGTTTCACAAATTAGGCTTCTCATGACAGCGACGATAATCGCTCCAAGACTATCGTCAGATTATGAAGTGTAGGACTGATGCATTTACACTCACTGACACGCTTGCAATCTCTTCACCTATAGTAATACCCGCTCGCACGGCCTCTATACTACACTATCTCTCAATCGCATATTTCCGGACAGGAGCTGCCCTTGTATATACATCGTTACCTTGCCAGAGCGTTCGCTATCGTTGCCTTCTCTTGTCTGCCCTTGTACATCTTTGTTTCTGTGGTGGATCCCTACTTTCGTTGCAGCGTAGTTGTCTTTGCCTGTCTCATTTGTTTACTCAACGTCTCTCCGTCTCTCCCACCCGATCAGATATCTCCCAATTGTAGCGCCATAGCTCCCCAGTCATTTGATCTTTCTGTACATGTAATTTCTATATAATGGACACTGATAGGTACCAAGACAAAAATGGGATTTTCTTACCGGATAGCCAGACTGCAATTCCTGGTTCCTCGATGTTGTGGCCTCGAGCATACATCTATCAGGTAACCGATCTGTTCGTCGAAGCAAAACACAACAGTTCAAATATCCACTGCGTCCGCCACCATCATAATCTATTGAAACGGTCACCGAACTCAACCTGTGTTTCGCTGGCTGCGCTTCGACGACTGGCGGGTCATCATACGACGTCGACCAATACCAGAAGTGGCTACAGCAACGTCGGATGGGTTTCGACCTAAGCGACGAGGTGCACTGCCACAGACAGTCGCGTTCGCGTTGCCAGTAGACGACTGCCCTCGCGTTTTGCCCGGTTTGGTTCCCTTCTTCGTCTTCTTCGCTCTCTTCGCAGGACGATTGGACAGACATACCTCCGCATCGTCATCAGCATTCGCTGGCTCAGCTGGCATGGACCGTTTGGACGATCCGCGGGAGGTACGTGTAGTGATGAGTGTCTGTGGAACATTTCCACGTTTCGCTGGACGTCGTGCTCGAGGTTCGTCGGGGTCCACCGGTGTCTTCCACCCGGTTTTATTCCAAGGAAACGGGGCAGCGGGAGGTGGAGAGCTACTTTGGCCGGCAGAGTTACCTGTCGTCTGGGCCTGGGTTGCATCCGCCTGCGTATCGATCCGCTTTCCCTTGGCCTCCTCTGTCTGAGCTGGGCATTGGTCGCGCACACAATCCTTGGGTTTCCAATCTGTTCTTGCCAGAGCGCGATCGAAATACCCAGTATATGCGTGGGGGTACCGTAATCACTGTATGCCTTCTGCCCTAATTCAAATATCTCTGGCCTTTTACTGGTGCGGTATCGGTAGGAGTCGCTAAGAACTTCAGCAAATTCGTACAGTAGGACATTCAGAGGTTCGCAGTCCCAAGTGACGGTCTCAACAGCATTGAGTAGGAGTAGTGTTCATCCGAGAGCGAAACCATCATGTGCTCGCTGCACCTCTTCAAAGAACGTCAAGCTGAACTCCGCCGGTGTGCTGTGTCGAAAGTAATGCAGGCACACGTATAAGAGCACCCAAAAGGCGAATTCACCGTCGTCTTGCACGTTGTGCGGGTTTCGCGGAGTTCGGAGGCGATCAATGGAAAGGAATTGCCAAGTTCCCTTGAATATGAATCAGCCGGGAGTATACAGCGAGTCCTCCACGATCGAGCTTACCGTACGATATTGATGAGGCTCGCTCACCAGCGACAAAATCTGTGAATGGTCCCAGTCATGCAGGAACCCGTGGCCTTCCATGCTGTATAGGATGTTCCCCGCACTTATATCGCGGTGAGAGGTACCAGCCTCTTTCCTTGCGGTGTACGCGCCTGAATTACAACTACTCAGTGGCCAAACTCTAGTAGCGCGTATCAAAAACTCACATTCAAGCGCGTTGCGAACCGCCGCGGCGACCTCCTTGGAGTTGGTAAGAGACCGCATAGGAATGCCAGGTTGTTGATGCACTCTTGTGTGGATCAACGAACGCATCTGGATGCACTCTTTCTGCCACGGCCTCGAAGGATCGGGCGACCGTGACAACGTGTCAGTACGCGTCTTCTGCTTTCGAGCACGGATGCCAAGACCCTCTTCAACGTCACCGACAAAGTAAGTGTTCGCCAGCCAAGGGATGTCATGTTCCTGGAGATGTTTGCATATCTTCTCCTCCGTCTGCACACCATCGCTGTTTGTCTGACGGGCATCCTTCAACGAGTCAAGTTGATTCGTCCCGAGATCGTAGGCAGCGTATACGTGCGTTGTCCGACTACAGGCAGACGAGGCTTTGTAGAACGGGTCTCTGATGACGACCTTGCGAGTGCCCATGGTTACAACGACAACGTAAGGAATGTATCCCTTGTCGTAAGTCTCCTCCAGAAAGGCGGGGTCCCATCCCTTTGACCTGCACTCATCAGCGAATGCCTCCACGGCCATCTTGAGTTTGAGGTATTCCTCCTTGCTCGCACGTGCGACGGTAGTGTCACAGCCGCATTCCTTCGGTCGGGTTTTCAGCTTGGAGAGTCTCCAGAAGAACTCTGCAAGTATCTCTGGGTTGGTGAGGAAACTGAACGCCACGGAGACGAGGCATCCAGAACGGTCCCAGCGGAGGAATCGGACCCACTCGCCGCAAACTTCGATGGTGAAAATGAAGCAGCAGTGCCGAAAGGCCATCTGCGTGGCAGTGTAGTCGGCAACCTGTGAGCGTGTATCGGGACTATGCCCGTCTTGATTCTCGAAGTGTTCAACCGGGCCCTTCGGTACTAGTATCGTTAGAGCCGCTCTGTCTCTTCCGTGGTTTGAACTCTATGCAGGCCCCGCAGTGTGACCAAGCGGGATCGGGCACATCACCATCCACAAGATCTTCATCGGCAACAACCATCGCGTCATGACTGCTGCGAACTCCATGCACCATTGTCGCCTTGTACTTGCGTGAAACATTGACAACGGTGAACCCTGGTCCCTGGACAAACGCGGGAAGCATTCACCCCTCTGCACTGAAAGCAATCAGACAGTCAGAACCAGAAGCGATCACAAAGAATGCGGGAGAATACTCACCCAAGGGTCATACATATCGACCTCTTGCGAGTCAGGATCGGATCCACTAGGAATGGAGACATGCGAAAGGTCAAGGACGGGTCGTTTCTGTTTCTTCAAGCCGGTATACGATGATTGAGGAAAGGTGTCTTCTACAAACTCCATGGGTGGCATTGGACCAACATACTGGCTAGACATTTCCGCGTTGTGAGCTTGGCGGATTGCTTGTCGGTTAGGTACAGTCCAGGAGAAGGGGTCTCGACCAGTCAAGTTAGGCTTGAGCGGGAAGGAGGATTGAGTATTCTGAGGATTGGGTTGAGTAGAGTTCATGATGGAAGGTGGAGATCAAGAGCTTACACGTTGTGAGTTTGCGCAAGTTCAACTAAATGGTCTACGTACTTTGGGAGAACAATGAATAATGCTGCATTTAGTAGGCGTGAGTTCTTCTAATGCATCAATTGAGTCAGTGGTTGCGGTTCAAGGTTTGTGCGCTTATTGTCTTTGGCCGTTCTGAGTGGAAACAACACTGGGTAAGTCGACAGCTTTCTAGAGTGATGAGAACTGTAGAGAAGTCATGAAAAGATTCTAAAAATCCTCAGACATCTGTAAAAATCATATAGAAATTGGTAAAATCTGAAGAATTTTAGAATATATTCATCGATTTCTGCAGATCACGTGACCTGTAGAAATTGGTCGACTTCGCCAGTGCAACGTATACGTGCCACGCGTTGCACGGCCACTCATGTGATCGCGCTGAGCGAATCAGAGCGAACCACAGTGTCTACGTGCTCGATGTTTGAGTCGACCGATACGCCAGTGAATAATACGTGAAGCATGACTTAGTAGGATGAAAACTGCGTGGTAGAACGTTGAACGTTTCCAACACTTGAATATAGAGTTTGAGTCGAGTAAGCCAAAAATGGAAGGTGTTTAAGTTCATATCGTGTGGCGTTCAATATCGCATAGCCTTCGCATATCGCGTTCTTTTTTCCTTTTTTTTTCCGCGTGTTTATATCCCGCGTACTCTAAGTACATGCACGGCTGTTGGGAAGGGCATGAAGGGGGGTAATGGATGGTTGGCTCTGGCCGAGCACGCATGTGTAGTAGGCTGCTATCGGGCCTAATCTCTTGGTTCAAGTTTGCGGAGGCTGCTGCTTGTTATAGGACGCTCTTCCATGGTGCCTTCGAGTCGCTCCCATTTCCTCGCCCGCTGGACGGTGTGCCTCCATAACAGGTTGAGGTAGGGGCCACGCATATCGCGTTCAAACCATGACAGAGCAATGTATACACACCTAACTATATTCCAACTAATATCACGATCAAAAAGGGTTCACGTTGAATCCTAGTATAACCACTATCATTTCACTCTGATGCCTGGGTAGCGAGGAACTTATAAAGCAACTTGATTAGCAGTGAGTGAGAAGTGACAAGTCGTCACTGCGACGTCCATGCACGCGCAACTGCGCATTTGACCAAGAAGTACGATGCCAATATACAGCTAATATTACAATACAGACGCGGTTCCGCTCACTGTTATCATCTACTGATTGTTCCCGACAGCTCTGCCAATCTCGACGTCCTGCTTTGCATCCGCCAATCCTTGCTCCTTCATGAACCTATCGACGTCCTTCTCCTGCTTCCAAGCATCGATCTTCTTTCCACGAGTGCCGGTGGCATTGCGCTCCTCCTCAGATGTGCTGCTAAGGAGGTCATCGATTTCACCTGTGATGAAATGGACGTATGAGCGAACCCCGCGGAAACTGGGAATTGGCCGATGTACACGTACCTTTGGGAATGCGACCGGACTCTTCAGACTGTGCGGCCTCCTTATCTTCCCTGGAGTAGTCACGGCCAGTGGGAAGCTGCTCTGCACCTCGAGCACCGAGGGGCTGAGCGCTCTCGGGGTCGCGCTCTGGATCGAAGGCAGCGTTGTCGGGGCGGGCATCCGCCTGAGGGTTGTAGGTTACGCTGTCGACATCGCGACCAGCAGCGGGCATGTTGTAAGGACTCTTTGAAGCAACCATGATGAGGATATCACTGGTATTGAAGTAAGACTACGATTCTACGTGGGGGTTGTTACTGCAGCGGTTCGTTGAGGGACATAAGTCACCGAAAGAGCCCTCTATATACCTTCGCCGTCTCGCGATCATCGGAGGATACAAACGACGTCAGTTGATTCGATCCACTGCCGTTGTGCTCATCGTTCACGTCATGGTCGACGAAGAAACTTACTGCTTTTGGCAAGTACATTACCCTATATGGTGGTGCGCCATCTCGCTTCT